>JABUQX010025417.1:7500-10000 GCA_015478945.1 Trachelipus rathkii | reverse complement strand
TTATTATTATTATTATTATTATTATTATTATTATTATTAACATCAAACTGTGACTAAGTTTCATGAATTAATTAGCAAGAATTTCTGAGAATTAAATATGACAATGGAATTAAGGGTGAATAAATTAAGAATAAATTAACTCAAAGGAGAATTAATAAATTCAATTTATTTAATGGAATAAAATTCAGGAATCAAGAATCAAAAATCAAAATTTAAATTTTAAAATAAGAAACAAAATTTAAGAATCAAATTTAATATTTCGAAATAAAAATTCAAAGTTTTTGTTCAAAATCAAAATTCAAAAAAGGAATAAAAAAGAAAAAGTAAATAATAATTAAAAATCAAGAATCAAGATCATAATTCAAAAATCAAAATCAAAATTAAAATCAAGAATGAAAATAAAAAAAAAAGAATTAAAATAAAAAAATTATTGTTCAAAATTCAAAATTCAAAATCAAAATCAAGAATCGGGAATCAAAATTAAAATCAAAAAATCAAAATCAAAATCAAAAAAATCAAAATCGAAATCAATATCTAGTATAAGCAAAAAAATATTGGAGAAAATTCAAGAAATTCAAAAAATTGAATTTAATGTAATTAAAAGAATGAAAAAGGGTTAGAATGTTGCAATGAACTGAGATGGTTATAAAGAAAATACAATGTGTTTATTTACCATTTGAATTTCAAATTGATACTAATGACGTTACATAAATGTAATTATCAATAAATAATTGACACATAAATAAAATAAAAAATAATAAATAAAAAATAAATAAAAAATAAATAAAAATAAATAAATAAGGAAATTATGTAACATAAATAAATAATTAAAAACAATAAATAAATAAATAAATAATAAATAAATAAATAAATAAATAAATAAATAAATAAATAAATAAAAAATAAATAAATTCTGTAATTAATTAAAATTTCAAATATTTCTAGAAATAATTCAAAAGTATTAATTGTTAAATTTAAAGTTGATCTCTTTCAATTATTAAAAATTTTACATAATTTAGAGTAAGGTCAAATGTATTAAAAATCAATGAATTTTTTAAGAATTAGATACCAATCAAACAAATATTTAACCATTAAAAAATAAAAAACAAACAAAAAAAACAAAAGATGAAAGTAACAGGCGAAATAAACAGTAAAATAGACAGCAGAGGAAAAATGAAAAAGATGAAACTGTTATATTAACAGTAAAGAAAAAAACAGTTTGGAACACAAAACATCCTACACCAGAAAATCCTAATTATTATCATTGTTCTCCACCATCGTATGGCAAGCCCCAACATGTATAAAATAAACTACAAAACACACACACACTTATACAAACACGCAACATACACTTACAAAACACACACACACTTTCACAAACACACAACATACACCTTCAAAACACTCACACACACACCTACACACACACACAGACACACACACTCACACTCACACTTATACAAACGCACAACACACACTTACAAAACACACACACTTATACACACAATAAAATACACATATACAGTTTCACACAGATAGTAGCTACGATGAACAACAATGGCAGGTACTAAAATCACAATTAATTAATTATTATAATTAAGTCTATTTATTTTAGTAAAATACGTAATAGGCCAATCTCTTTGAAATTTAAAGAAAATGAATCAGAAAAATTAGAAATGAAACTTAAAATAAATATTCTAGTTTTAATTCTAATTTATAAAATAATAATTCAAATTCAAATTCAAAATGCTTTATTCAGAAAATAAACAATTTACAGTATTAAGTTTAACATACAGTTACAATATTTAGTGTAGTATAAAACAAAGCTTAATGATACACAATTTCTGAAAGGGGGATACTAATTGTAACACAATGTTGTGTCCTTTGTGCCCCAAAATAATATAAGTATAATTAAATTTAATTAATTAGGTTTAAGGATTGAGCTTAATGTAATCCCAAAACCAATTTTAATACAATTAGAATACATAATATTAGCAAAATAATAACAATCAACATAATAATAATATTAATAATGATATTTATAAAAATAATGGGGACAAGTTCAACAATAATAAAAATAATAACAATAATAATAGAATTACTACTACTACTACTACTACTACTATACTACTACTACTACTACTACTACTACTACTACTACTACTACTACTTACTACATACTACTACTACTATACTATCTACTACTACTACTACTACTACTACTACTTAATAATAATAATAATAATAATAATAATAATAATAATAATAATAATAATAATAATAATAATATAATATAATAATAATAATAATATATAATAATATAATAATAATAATGAAATAAAAAAAATGTTTAATAATGTAATTATTTTATTATTATTAATTATTGAAAATATATTTGCTTTTTATTGTTATTATATAATTTTTTTATTAATTGATATTATTATTATTATTATCATGATTATTAATTGATTATTTCAGAATATTATGAGGAAAGTTTATC
>JABUQX010025416.1:0-11973 GCA_015478945.1 Trachelipus rathkii | reverse complement strand
ATCTTATATGATCGGACAGTTCTTTACTTCTATTCTGTAACTCTCGCGCTTTCTCCAAGAGTCCAATTTTTGTAAGTCCATTCATCTCCTTTCCAAGTGTTATTATTTTCTTTTCCCTAGTAGCCTTTATAGTATTTTTTTTTTCCTTATTAATTAAATTTCTTTCTTGAACTTCATCAGTTTGCCTTTAGTAATTAACCACGGTTTTACTCTCTGACCCTATGCACAGTTTTATTCACACTTCACTGGTACCTTCTAAATTCCAACTTACATCCACCTTCTTGATCGCAAATTATTTTGTTAGAGTGTTAGTATCAACTGTTCATTCGAAAAGAAGCATTGCGATTTATTATACTTATCTTATTAACTTTGTTTACATTAGGCCTTTTTCACCGTTATTTTAATCCTCTGTCCTTCCGATGCATTTCGATCAAGCCGCATAATTAATTTTACCAAGAATAACCATGATGATTCGATAGTCATTCTAATCCTCCATGGATTTAACATCTAACACTACTTTCAATCTTTTCCTCTTGGCACACAAGTCAAAATAAGTGGCTTTTCACTGCGATTCATTTGTCGTACGGGGTACACAATCGTAGTTGTCTTATGGATACTTGTGTTTCAAGAAAAGTTTACTTACAATTGTACCTCTCTCGCTACAGAACTCGAATCACTTCTACATTTATTTTCTGCTGACATTCTAAAAACAGCTGTATCACATGGCGTATGGGATCTATCCAGATGTTTGTGGGGCAGCACACTATCATCTGAACCCGTATCACCTATGCAAATTCTTCAGATTATCCAAATAAACTGTATCTCTCAAACGTTTCTCCGAGTGACGCATTAGATGCATCCATATATACACGACTTTTCATTAGATTAACATTTAGAATGTCTAGACTCACGACCTCAAGTCCGCTGCCTGTACCACAAGTCACTCTATCACAGTGCAACTGCCTTTCTTGACCTTCATATCTTCCACACAGCACCCATTCACTACCCAAACGACACTCCTTCCCGTTTCCTTCCATCTTTGTTCATGCAGCTACGAGCAATCAATTGCCTTTTAAATAATCCATCTATCTCCTCCCTTTTCCCCAACATTTATTCATCTGGATTCATAAACATAGGATCATAAATTGCGCCAAAATAGAGAGGCGTGTAAGGCGAACTCGACATCCTCGAGGTCGCATCAGCATCCCTAGCTAAGAGTATAGTGGTTAGTGGTGTCACCACAACTACCACGTCTTAGTCGTCCCCAACGACTATATATACGTATATAATATATATAATATATATATATAATATAATATATATATATATATATATATTATAATTATATATAATATATAAAATTAATATATATATATATATATTATATATTACTTGCTGCCTGGACATTATGGAGGGCACCTGCTCCAGGAAGCGCTGCAGCGATGGGCGGTTGCACAGGTGGAAGTGAGGATATAGAGATGGGCGGGGGTCGGTCGAGTGCAGAAGCACCCAGAAGAGTCTTTATTGTGTCTGGGAATAGAACCATTGGTCAAGGGGGGAAGGTGAATTAAGTAGTTTGAATTTATTTTACTTGCATTTTAGGTGGTAATTGAATCTATATAATATATTATATAAATATATAAATAATATATATATTTCTATATATATATAATATAATATATATAGTATTATATAATATATATATATATATATATATATAGGGTTAGGATTGCTAAGTTGGTGGGCTTTATTTTAAGAGCTAGAGCTATATAGGAGGATGGTATATTAGAAAATCATGATGAAATGCTGTTTTTATCACATAAGTAAAATAGACCCCAAGAAAATTAAAAATGTAAAAAAGTCCTTTTCTGTTGAGATCTCTTGGTAAGGCGTGCAAGTCGCAGCCTTTTCCAGTGCGTTTTCGAACTTGCTCAGACTCTCTCGCGTTTAGCGGCAAAAATTTTGTTATCGAATTCAGTCGAGCTTTTCTGATTTATCGCTCTTGCCGGAGGATTTCTGAGAGAGGTTCGAGTGAGATTTAGTCTTCTGATTCTTAATAATCTGATCTGATGACTTTACGACTCAAGAGTATCCAAATGAAGGTGTTATATGTCGTAGAGTTCAATATGATTATCTAAATTTTGGCTCGCGCAAAGTCTTTAGCATAATTACGAATAAATTTAAAAAGTATACAAAGTTAAAGGAGTGCTACATTACTTCTGGCTCGCTAAACCACGGAGGAGCTATTAGTTTTAAGATTGAAATATAACTAAAAACATAAATTATTATAAATTTTAACATATCTATTTATGTCCGAAGACATAAGTAACCATACATATGAAGAAATAGGTATAGCATGAATTTGAATGATATAAATACGTGAGATAACTGGTTACATCGAAGATCTAAACATATAGCAATATTTGATACATATTAATACAATTATGTTATATATACATGAAATAAAGGGGCATTTAAGACATAAGCATATTTTGTTATTCGTTAGATATAAACAAATAAAACATTAAATCAAAATAATTAACAAATTTTAGAGCCCTAATTATTCCAATTAAATAGGCTACTCTCTCAATTTTGTCTATATTCCTAACTGTGCTACTTATCATACTTGCAGCGACCGTAGTTTCAAATTGTAGTAAGAGAAACTTGCTTGGACATATGTAGGACGAAGTTGCTTAGAAATGTAGGTCCTTATTTGAAATATGTGTTTTCATACTAAAAGGGAGCGGTCAAGAACTTTAATTCGAAAAAGGATAAGTTCGTAGTGGAATCAAATGAATTTTGCCCATATCCAAACTTCAAATGAGAAGAAATCGGTCGTAAGGAAGGTTACTATTATGTATGCAAGTTGACTTGAATTTATAGTCCTTATTTGAAATAAAATTTCTTTCATTCCTAGAAGGGAGATGGTCAGCAGATTTAGAATCGAAAGGAATCAGAGTTGTATTTTGGAATATTTAAAATGAGTTTCCTGCACATAATCAAACTTGAATGATAATAGAAACTCTGCGAAGGAAGTTGGGCTTATGTTATTGCGATAGAATCTCGAACTGTGATTAGTGTGAAAAGATGAAAAGCATATATCCAGAAATTAAATGAAAATGAGAGTTTCAGATCTCAATAATAATGTTGCTGAGTCATTTTTTTAGAGTGTTCTGATAGGGAATTTAGATATTATTTTGTTTTTTTTTTTTCATTTTTGTTGTTTTCTTAAGTAAATTCAGAAGACGTTGATTGAAGTTGGGTGTTCTTCTCTGGGTTCACCAATTATATAGGGTACAGACATTGATAAGTGGTGATTATTTTGTGAGCAAGCACCCTATAAAGAGGATGGCAATTTAGAATCCCAATTTAAATTGTTTTTATTCACATAAGTAAAATATGCAATGTAATGTGACAAAAGTTCCCTCTGTGAGATACTCTTTGTAGGCATATTGCAAGCAGCCTTTTCCAGTGCGTTTTTTCGAACTTCCCTCAGATTTCGTTTGCGGCGAAATTTGTGATCCGAAGATTCAAGTCGCAAGCCTATTACTTGAAGTTTATCGCTCTTGCAGGGAGGATTTTCTGAAGAGAGTATCTTGAGTGAGATTTTTTTTTGATTCTTAATATTGATCTGACATGGTGTCTTGACTGACTAGTTATCGCCCAGAACTGTTATATATCATTTCATTTTGACTTTCCTAAAATTTTGCTCGGCGCAAATCTTAGCATAAGTACGATCATAAATTAAAATGTTTACAAGGTTATATGTATGTTAATATTATATTATATATATATATATATATTAATAAGTATATATATATTATATATATATATATCTATTATATATATATATTCATATATATATATAATTATATATATATATATATATATATATCTATAACAGGGTTACACCATGGCGGGTCGTCCATGGAGGCTTGCGAAAGTCAGCCCCAAAAAATATTCGAACTGAAGTCACATTTACTAAACAGCATTCTGCTATTCTTGTAACTCTCTTCTCTCTCTCTCTCTCTCTCTCTCCCTTTCATAATATAATTCTATTATATATTTATAATATAAGAATATATATACTATATATATATAATATATTAAATGTATATATTATAGAAAATTTTTTTTGCTGTCAAGGATATTTTATTGAAAATGGAAACTTCAAAAATCTTTTGTTCCGAAAATAGTTCTATACTGTATATTTTTACTTATGTAATCGAGCGAGATGTGTCACCGTGAGTGTAGCTTAATAAAGCTAAGTTGGAACAAAAAGTGAAATTGGTCCTCCTGATATTTTTTTCTTTTTGAACTTCACATTTATTCTCTTTAAGTTTCGATCATTTTTGCAATTTTAGATGGTTTTTTCAAACACTTCATACCATTTATGTAAATTAAATAATATATATTATTTATATATATAAATATATATTATATATATAATATAAATTAATATATAATATAAGTAAATATATATATATTATTTAAATATTATTAATATATACTATATAAATAGTATATATTAAATATAATATATATAATAAATATAATATATATATATATATAATAATATATATAACTATAGTATATTAATTATATATTATTAAACATAGCATCTTAACTCGTGCGGTAATTGGTCGGAAAGTTGTAGGTTTGACGAGTGAGAAAGGTCAGGATATTTAGGCCCGAGGAGCAACCTGCTTTAGGCGAGTCAGTCCGGAATGCTTGCACCGTAAGGGGTTGCATCCTAGTACGCGTTTGCAGCGAGAAGCCCATGAGAAAGTGATTGTTGTGAAGTAGACTGTTCTGGGTTAGTGTTGGCTATCGGTTGTAGATGTGTGTTATGAGATTGTGTAATAACTATGCGTAACAATAGTAAATATGGGAGAAAATTCCTACTATCGACAAATTTTTGTGTGATACGTGGCCGAACGAATCGAACCCTAGTAATTGAGAGGGAAGCTGTTCTTAAGGTGAGCCAAAAGCTGCTTAACCCACTGAGCCAAATGAAGTAATTATTATTATATTATTATATATATATATTATATATTATATATAAATTAAATATTATTATATACTAAAGTATATATATATATATATAATATATAAGTATATATAATATATATATTATAATCTATATATTATTTTATATAATATAATATATAAATAAACTATAATTTATATATATAATCCAGCCACCCTGTGAACAGAAACGAGCCCGCTGTTAACGAATTTGATTTGAATCCCTGGACTTTCCTGAAAATCGCATTTTCCGCCTTGACACGTGTTTAGTTATTTGCGTATACAATAATTTAATATCATAATGCACCTTATTTACCGTTATACATAATTATTGAAAATTTTATTTAGATATTCTCACAGAAAAAAATAAAGTCTTTTTTTTTTTTTTTTCGTTTTTCTTTTAGTAATCGCCTATACTATTCCATAGCGTCCAACGCATTCCTGGTTTTATTTTCCAAAAGTAAAAACGTTTTTTATACAAAAGAAATAAAGTTTAAAGCTTTTTATAGCCTAGGGGAATAACGTCCACTGTGACTGCAAAAGTCTAAGGGGAGACTTAGGTTACTTTCTTCTCAAGCATTCTTGAATTGAGTTTTATAGGTTCTCTGTTAAGCTTCAGAACATTTTCCTGCTTACAAGTTATTGACTGTATGATAATATCTTTTCAACCCTTTTTGTTCTCTTTCCTTTTGTTCTGTTTGACTCTTCGAGATTTCTTCATATTCCTATGGGGAGCGCTACATTGTAACATTTTTGAGTGATAGGAACTTTATGGAATATTCAATGAGATTTTATATGATTGTGCACGTTTGAAGGATGCAAATTTCAGTGCATGCAACTTTTCACTATTTTGTATTATTAGAAATGTAACGAAAAAGTTTTCAATGAAGGTTGTCTGATGATGTTTATTAATTCAAATGAGATTTCCTCTTGATGGGATAGACGGTGCTTTGGCGTCCCATGTAGATGATAAAGTTCTTAATACTACTTTACAGTATCTTGGAACTATCTGAGTTCTTTACCGCAAGACTGAATAATGTGGATCTTTTCTAAATGCAAACATCAGCATGACAGTAGTTTTTTGTTTGAAGTCCATTGTTTAATAAATAATTAATACTTTCCTATATTATAATCAAAACAGTTAGTAAACTTCAAAAATAAAAAAAACTCAAAAAGTATAGATATCAAAAGAAGATATAAACAGATTAAGTCATCAGCTGCATACAGGTCTAAAAAGAAGATATAAGATCTGCTCAATAGAAGGATAACTTGGGGAAAACTCTAGGACAGAAAGGAAGAATAGGTAATAGTGAAATAAAAATAGTCGGAACTTCAAGATGAAATGATTGTAATGAAGGGTTGGCGTACTAAAAGTATTCTTTATCAAAAATACATACTCATTCACAATTAAGCAGTAAGGGAAAAAAATATATTAAAATTGTAACTTGGTCATGGATATATATATGTGGAAATTAAAATTTCCTTGAATTTTTGGAATTTCCGATTTCAGGCAATGATCTTAAAAGTTCCTGACTTACCGATAATTTTTTCCCCTGATTTCCAGAGTGTTCACAACACTCTTAAAAGACATGTACATGTTGAATGACATTGGCATGTAAAAGTTGAAATATATTCAAAATTAGTTATTCGCAATATAATTAAACTTAATGTACTTTGCATCTTTAAATTTTATCTTTTTATCAATGTAACTTAATGAAGAAAGCCTAATGTGGAAGCTACAAAATCATATACTGACCCTGATGAGGATGAGTTCGCCCCCTTTTATTAATCCTTAAAAATAAGTTTTTTACAATTAACAACTAGAAGATGAAAAATAACGTTGAAAAGTGTGTGTATCGGTAGATGAAATGAGATAAAAGATTGGAAAACAAAATATGACACAAATTCAATGATTAACAGAGAATTTTTTATATGCTCGCTATGTTTTTTTTTTGAATTGGCACTAGAGTTCAAGCACGGATTTTATTTTCCCATTCTGTTTGCTTATTTCTTATTGTGCAAAGAAGTGGTATCTCATACAACTTTTTTGCTGCTTAAGCTAGTCGCCTATCTGTAGTCCTTTCATGCCTTAATTTAATGATTCTTAATCCTTACTTTGTGTTCAACTCAGAATGGTGTTAATGATGTTGTTGTATGCTTCAGTTCTCTTTTGCCCAAAAGTATTTTCTTTAAGAGTAGCTTTCCTTCGTGTCAAGATTATCAAAAATATTCTTTTTCATTTAAAAACAGCTCTTGTTTTACTGTCTTCCTCTTTTTGTGTTTTGTTGGCTCGTCGTTCCTCCTGCTCATATTTTAAATAAGAATTTATGAGCATTGATCATTTTAATGAGTCGTTGATATGCAGTTTATGGCCTACAATAATAAATTGCTATAGCATCTTGTGATAGACTGTAAGAATAATGATGCTGAGAAAGTTGTTATGGAGATAGTAAGGTATTGGAATGTCTGTGAAAAGCCACGTTTCAACATTAGCATTTTGGCGGAATTGATTCGTGGGAATGATTAGAAATAGCGTTAACCGACTCATCACTGGGATATTACATTGATTAACGCGTTTTCAGAGAGAAAACCTACTGCATACTGATAGCCGATTAGTTTTTTTTCTTCCACTTCAACAACAAGGGTGGGAAAATTAATAAGTAGTTCAAGTAGAAATTTCTTCAAAGTACAATACAAGGGTACATACTAATTGGAATTGATTCCCTGACTTCCCTGACTTTCTGCCAATCTGCCAAATATTACTGACAGCGGTTCGTTATTTTGCGGCAATAAGAATATCTATTATTATTATTGCAGGCCTCCGGATGATCATAACATAAATTTATTGAAAACTTACTTTAGAAATTGTTCATCATCATGTATGACTTTAAAAAAAGAAAATTTTTTTTTTAGTTATAGCCTAAGGAATATACCGTAATAGCAATCCTTTTTATTTTTCAAAAGAAAAAGTTTTATTGATACAAAAAGATATAATTAAAGCTTCTTAATGGTCTAGGTGTATAGCGTCTGTAATCACAAAGAGTTCTAAATGGGAGATTTAGTAATTTTTATCTAAGATTTGATTTTGATTTATAGCGGCTGTCTCTGTAAAGCTTAGTTTAAATTTTTAGTCTTCAAGGTTTATTGATCTGTATGGACTAGTATTCTATTTTCAACATGTTAATTCCTGCTTATTCTGTTTGACCTGCTTTGAGATAGTTCTTCATACTCCATGGGCCGCTCTTACATTTTGTCAACATTTTTTGTGATAGAACTTTATGAATACTTTCATGAATCTTATAGCTGTGCACTGTTCTTTGAGAATCAGACTATGTTCCAAAGATCTCCACTAAAATTGCTTATTATAGAGAACATCTTCACCTGTGCATTTCCATGCGAATACAGTCCTAATTAATAATATTGCACAGATTTCGCATAACATGTTCTCACGCGTGCTATATGTAAAAAAAATCTCATCAGTCTCTAGAAGGACTAATCACCATCCAATATTTTGAATTTATTCAGGGTAGAATGGCTTCATTGCAGTAGAGTTAGTGCTGTATTATCTCAGCAAAGAATCTGTGATTCAGTTATGGTGAATGATTAGCAATAACAATCTTCGTTCCTTGTCTGCTGATGAAACTATACTAGGTATCCAAGGATTGAGAGCATGGACAGGCTTGGTACTTCAAGAGATCTTTCTAAATTTCTGTCATTTTGATTTGCAACAGTTCCTGGCTTCAGTTTGTCCATGTAATCTAATGCAAAAAGTTATTGTTGGTTGAGAGGCATTTTACTGGATCTTAAGAGATCGTTCCTAATATTAAGTAGAACATTGTAAGTCTGTGAACGAGAAATGAACAAGGTTCAGTTTGACGTCCAAGCACTGGTCGTTAAAGTTAAGGTATCAATGCACACGTCAATGTGTTATAAAAAAATAAAAATTTCTCAAGAAGTTATTTTGCAAGAGTCAAACTCAAAAAAAAAAAAACACCTCAAAAAGAAATTGATAAAAGAAAAGAATATAAACGATTAGTCATAAGTCTCCGTCTAAGAACACATCCATATACAATCACATTCAATCGGAGGAATGAACTTGAAAAACTTTACGAGACAGAAAAGGAAGAATAGATAGTGAATAAAAATAGAAAGAAACAGATAGAAGTGGATTTATGGAATGTATTCTGCAATCTTGTTATCACTTATCAATAATACATTTTATTCACAATATAAATAAGGAAAAAATCTTCAGAATATTAGATGGTCATGGATATTCTTCATAATTTTTGGGAATTTAAAATTTCCCTGACGTTTCAGACTTTTGGAATTCCCTGCATTGTCAGCATATTTGTAAAAACGTTCATGACTTTCTGACCAATCTTTTTTTTTCCCGATTTCCAGAAAGTGTGACCCTGTATATTGTCTTACTGTAGTAGGAAAATAGGACAATAAACTTTATATATATATTTTATAATATAATATAAATAATATATATATATATATAATAATATATATATATCTATATATATATACCCCATTCTTAATATTATATATTATAAATATATAAATATTATATAATATATGTGTGTTGTGTGTGTGGTTGTAAGTTGGTCTCTGAGAACGTTGAGAGAGTATCGATTTTTTGGGATAATTATGAAAGATGTTGGATAGGGTGAGTAGAAGTTTCAGATTGATAGTGTTTTGGGACCTGAATGGTTGGATAGGATGACAGAAAAAGGATGGTTAACAGATGGTGGGGTGGCGGAGAAAATGAGAAGGTAAGGAGGTTGTTTGTGAGGAGAGAAGTTGGTGTGTAAGTAATACTTTTCTTAAACACAAGAGTATCCAATATACTAGAGTTGGTGAGGTAGAGATGGTATGAAGTGAAAAGTATGATTGATTTTTGGTGTGGTGAAAAAGGAGATGTTTGAAGTAGTTGATGATGTTAAACAGTGAGGGTGTTTAGGATGGGATGCATCGGAGTATATGTTGTCCTATGTAATTTAGTTAGTGGGGGCTTGGGTGGAGAGGAGGTGATACGGAAGGAATGGGTAAAATTAAGAGTGAGAAGTTAGTGAACAAGGTAATAAGCTAAGTATATAAGATCGCTCGCAAGTAAAATCGGTTGATGGAAAACTGAGCAAATTGGGAGCAAATGAAGGAAGCAATTGTTAGAGCAAAGGAAGTATGTGGATATGCTAATAGTTAGGAAGTTCAGGAATGTTTAAAGTGAGTGGTGGATGAAGAGGTGAAAGCAACCGGTTAAAAGTAAAAAAGAAGCGTGGTTGAATGTACAAAAGCAAATGGAATAGTTCAAAAGATGATGCTGGAAATTATTAAGGAGGAAAAGAAATACTAAAAGGTGATACGTAAAAGAAAGAGGTAAATTACTAGTGGAAGGAGGATGAATGGGGATTACAAGGGAATAGGAACCTTTTCTGGAGCGCGAAAGGTAAGAATGAGAATAGGGAACTGCTTAGAATAATGAAAAAAAAGATGCTTTTTTGTTACTACTATGGATGTGAGGGGAGTGTGGAAAGAAAATTGAAAATCTCATAATATTGGCAGTAAAAGAGGTAGATAGTGAATGTGTGTGGGTTTGATGGTGCAAGAAGGAATAGGTATTTGGGGAATTATTAGTAAGGAGGAGGTACTGGGTAGAGTGAGAAATTGAAAAATGGTAATTTGCAAACAAAGATGAAATTAATTGGTGAAATGATGCAAGTGGAAGGGCGGATGGTGTGATTGATATTGGAAGTGTGTAAATAAGCGTTTATGGAGGTTATAGTCCAATGGAGGAGAGCTGTAATAGTACCTATAAAGAGGGTAAGGGAGATAAGGGGACTGTAGAAAATTAAGGGGAATAAGTTTATGAATGGTTTGTGGGAAGGTATTATCTGGTATTTTGGTCGAGAAGAGTGCGTCGAGTAGCTAAGGACTGGAGCGGAAAAACAGTGCATTAGGAGTGGTAGGAGTTGGTGTGGATAATATTTACTTGAAACAAATGATTGAGAAAAGGGGAGAGAAGAAGAATAAATTGTATTAAGTTCTTATTGGATTTGCAACGGGGTATGTAGGGTTAATTAGAGAAGCTATGGGTGTTAGTAATTATTATGGTGTGGTGAAGGCTTCTGACATGGAATCAAAGTATGTATGAGGATAGTGAGGCGTGGTGTAAGAAATGAATGGTGTCAAAGATGATTGTTTATACGTATTAATAGCGGAGTGGAGACAGGGGTGTGATGTGCCTTGGTTATACAACCTTGTATATGATGGGGAGAAGAAAGAAGAAAGAAATACGAGGTTGAAAATGATAGAAATGGGAGTGATCACAAAGTCCTCATCACCCTACTCAGCACCAGTGGTTGTTGTGCAAAAGAAAGATGGAACCAAACGCGTGTGTTCTGATTATAGGGCCTTGAACAAAATTACTATCTTTGATCCTGAAACGATGAACACGACCCAATCATTGTTCACCAAATTTGCATCTGATAGATTCTTCTCCAAACTTGATTTGTCAAAAGGCTATTGGCAAATAAGGATCAAACCTGAGGACGCATACAAGACAGGGTTCTCCACGGAGGATGGACACTACCACTACCTAAAGCTGCCCCACGGAATGGTGAACGCCGGAGCTACCCTCGTCCGGGCAATGCGAAGAATCCTAGACGGAATCTACGATGTCGATTTTTACATCGATGATATTATCATACACTCTAAGACCTGGCAGAAACATTTGACTACGATAAAGACAGTACTTGGGAAATTACAGCATGAAGGATACACGATAAGACCGTCAAAATGTGAGCTAGCAGCTGGAAACGTAGAATTCTTAGGTCACTACATAGGAGGAGGAATGAAAGGTCTACAAGAGGAAAATGTTAGAAAGATCATGAGAGCGGAACCACCAGTAAATAAGAAACAAGTGAGATCGTTCCTCGGTTT
>JABUQX010025415.1:45000-76484 GCA_015478945.1 Trachelipus rathkii | reverse complement strand
TATATATATATATATAATATATTATATATATTATATATAGTATATCATATATATATATTACTGATTGAAGTGGTCAATCTGACAAATCATGCAAAGGTTGTAACCACACCCCTTCAGCTTTTGCTAAAACTTGGTATTCACAGTGAATTTATGCTAAAAAAAAAAAATATTATATCCATTTTTCAAAAATCAATTTGAGGGCTGAGTTGTGACCCCCACCCCCAAAAATTTGACACTTCTGCGGAACCCCCACTTTTTTCAAATCTCATAACTTTGGTTCTATTTATGATAGAGCCTTGGAACTTTCATCATTGAATAAAGAATAGTTGGTACTCTATTAAATTGATTCTATGCATTTTTATTCCAGAATGTTTTAAAAAAAAAAAACATAGCCACTTCAAATGTTTTTAGGGGAGCTGGGGGGGGGGGGTGTTGTGGCCAATAATTATCAAGATAATTTTTAATTTTATTCATCCTAAACTGCCTCCCAGGTACACTTCTATAGAGTGGTAGCACTGTTACAATTTTGTTTTTTCACTCCTATATTGCCAAGAAATGACCAATAATAATAATTATCAAATTTTTATTTTAGTTATATATTATATATATATAGTATATATATAATATAGGTATATATATATATATATATAATATTATATAATATATAGTAGTATAGTATATAGTAGGTAATAGTATATAATGTATACTATTCGTATATATTTAGTACTAGTGATATATATTAACGGACATTAAGCATTTAAGAATATGAGGACAGTAAAAGCCACATGGGCTATCGAGACTGTCGCCAGTCATCTGCGCACTACCGCAACATGCTCATGGCATAATACCACAAAGCAACCCTAGGGCTTGTCCAATTACTGTAACTACAAATCCACCAAATTTGGCTTAGTCACAACTAATGAATATTAAAAGTATCGATAACATTAAATTAATCCACATGCATTAATAACTTAAGTTATGTCACACATGCCATCTAACATTATAACTACTGTAACTAAAAAACCCGCCAATTTTGGCGTTCGTTCAATAAATTATATGTATGTGACCCACCCATGCCATAAACGAAATCTAACCCTTTCTTAAATGTTGCAATCGAGTCAAACTCTCACTCTCCTCTGGCAGACTATTCCAAAATTTAACAACCCTATACTGAATGCATGCTTTCTTTATTTAAAAGGATGACTTTCTTCTTAAATTTTTCTTTATTATGCCTCCCTGGTCACCTGTCTGTGCTCTACCTATGAGAAAATTTTATTGAAGTCTCTGTAATTATCAATAGATGTAAATTTTTTGTAGCCTTGTATCATGTCCCCGTCTGAAGAAAATCGCTTTCTACCAGAAACATTCTAACTCATATCCAGCCTCTCTCATAAGCTCTTACCCTCAAACACCAGAAATTATCCTCTTGTTTTTGCCTACGTTCGCACCTGCTCTTCTTAGCATAATTCTAGAGTCTTTCTTTTAAATAAGGGCCCAAACTTGTTCCCAATACTCTAATATACTGGCCAAACAAAGCTATTATACAGTTTACCTTTAATAACGTCTTGCTCTTGTAAACAACATTGCGATTATTATGAGCAACATCTTTATTAGCTTTTAAAGATAGCTTCCAAACACTGATAAGCCAACTTTCACCTAACTATTATATTAACGAAATCTTTTTTCTTGATCATTTGACCTCCAAGAGAAATACTAATTCTTATCGTAGTTTAACACCTTTATTTTGTTTTCCTTGATTGAAGAACCTTAACTTTTTACTATTAAATTCATTGCCACTTATCTGCCCACCCAAAGGCTGTAATCAAGATCATTTTTGAATCTTTATGCATCCTGCACTATTCCTAACTGAGGTGGCGACTTTAGTATCATCTGCAAACTTAGAAAAAACCTTGCATTTAAGTCCCTGGTCTAAATCATTTATTAGTATGAGGAACAATAGTGGCCGCAGCACTGAACCCTGTGGGACACCCTCTTCACTTATTCTTCCCAGATGATATTATGTCCCATTTAGTTTTACACCACTGTTTTTTCTATTTCGCCAACGCAGCTCTTTAATGCACCAACCATGTACCACTCCACCTATACCACATTGCAGATAACTTTTTCATCAGGCGCTGTATGGTGGGGAAGCCTTATCAGATAAAGCAGTTTAACTATGGGAGTCTAACGGATATACTGCAATGTGCAGGCTGGAGTCCTCCTCGTCGATGCAGTCCAGTAATGTATTCATATAATTCTAAAGGTTTGTCTGACATGAATACCCTTCTGAAACCGTAGCTGGGAGTCATATCAATACCCTTTGTTTATCGTTCTAAATATTTTCTATATTGACCGTTTTTCAGTAACTTTCCAGAACCTTTTACACCAGAGATGATGTTAAGATAGCTGGCCTATAATTTCCCAAATGCCTTCCTTCATCTGACCTTTCTTATAAGATAGGCACATCTAGTACATATGGCTCATATTTCCAGTCATCTGGTACCTAGCATAATGTTTTATAGATCGCATTAAAAATCAAATTACAGTGCCGTTTGCAATGGCTGGTACTAGACACGTATATAAAGTACAGGGTCATTATAAAGACCTTGTGTAGCTTTAAACAGTCATAAACGGTTTTAATATATTTTTACATCGAATTTCAAATTCTGTAATGTGTATTTGTTACATGCAATACAAGAACTATTAGTCTCCAAACTATTATCTAATGCTTGTCCTTCAGTAAAACGTGAAGCAAATAGCCATTGAATGTTGACCATTTTCCGTCTTATCTGAATCAGCTAAATGTTTTCATCATCATTTTAATTGGACCAATTGTCTATTCTATACTTTTTAAATTTTGATAAAAGTCTAACAAAAACTTTTCTCAGGGTATTCTTATTACTGATTCGTTGCTAAAATTAATTTCCTGCCTCTCTCTTTGCGTTTCTTATTGATTGGTTAAGCGTCATCAATTTCTATTTTTCCTATAATTTTTCTAAATCACCTTCCTATTACTACCTTTGAATATTTTTAAAACATTCTACGCTTTTCATTTAATTTTCTCTCTTATCTCTCTAATTCCACCAAACAGGTTTTCTCTTTGCACCTAGATGGGTTACTTTAAAACATACTTGGACTGAATATTCAATTAATTTGCTGAAAATGGTTCCCTACAGATGATAAAAACAGTTTTGGTCTTTAAACTCTTTATGCCCAAGTGTTAGTTTGTACTAGCATAGCTATCGATTTGGTAAAGATCGCCATTTTCCGGAAATCTAAGGATCTTTTTCGCTTATTTAACTTGCAATTTGGGCCCAGATATTAACATTCATAATTAAATCAATATATTATGGTCACTAAGTCCTAAATTCCTCCTCAACTCTAACTTCATCCACCATAACTTTGCATCAGTTAGTTAATATTTGAGTCCTAGTAGTGCATCTAATCTTTGTGGGGTTCTTGGAGACCATCTGGGTCAAAAAAGTTATCTAGTATAAAATTTAATTTATAGATGCAGAACTACTATGGTCCATATTGACAAGGAATCGGCCCAAGATGAATGCCCAGAATTAAAATCACCCAGTATGACAGTCCCTTCACTATGTTTCACCCAGCCAATGCTGTCTCTAATTTTCCTTTGCCAATTCGGTTGAACAAACCCGATGATCTCATCTACCCAACTACCCCATCTACCCGCTCTTGTCTATATGATTTTGATGTTGTATATTAAGAATATACTGACCTCACAGGGTAGATGTTCCGTCCAATATGCATGATTATTTTAAAGGCATTCATAACATACAGATTGGAAATTGCTTTTAACATAAAGCGGCCACAAACCCACGCCGGGACCGCCTTTCTTTCGCTCTAGCGCTGGTATACAATGAAGTGAATATCCGTTCTATTCATATTCCTGAAAGGAGTCCTCATATAATTCTACATTAACCCATGCCTCAGTTATGCAAATATGTCTAGATTCTCAATCACTATTTTTGGGCGCTAAAATTTTTTCATTTATTTTTTTCTAAGGGCGATAAAATGAAAAGCAAAAATTTTTTTTGGTTTTTTGGTAAAAAACATATGAAATACTCGAAATGCTGTTATTTTTTTTATTTACCCATCCAATCATTATTTTTTTGAACTGAAACAACAACCTAAGCTTTATTATCTCCCCGCAACTAATTTATAGTTACCCGTATTGCCCCTTATTATTTCGTTTTTTTGTAATATCCTTAGAAGAGAAATGTTAGCCAACATGTGCGACAGAGTTGAAGTCCGCCGTCCCAATTTACCTAGTTTTTGTTTTGCCTGTTAAAATCCAGGATCACTTCTATAGAACTCCGTGAAAAATAGCCGCCCTTTCACAACGCCTTTTTGTTGTGAACGGACTCAAAAGTGACTGCCGATCCCTGCCTCGCCTGAAAAAGAACTTCTGTGTTAAAATCCCAAAAATTCTGCTCACCAAAATCCAAACCGCTAAATATTTTTTCCTAAATTGATAAAAAACCATAATTTTTTAATCTTTTTCATTTTATGACCCTAAAAGCCCTACTTAACCCCCTTCCTGAAACTTGCACCTAACTTAGGGTAAAAAATCCCAAGAAAAATCAATTGCCACCTTCTTCCCACTTTAGCTTTTTTCCCATCTTTCCTGAATCATTCTCCTATGAAAATGCTTGCCTTATTTAAATCCCTTCCTTTTTTGCCTTTCCTTTACTGTCTATAATCCTTTTCTGGTACACACATGCGCACAATCCACAAACCTGGAATTCAACCCCAATTTTGTTGTGTTAAGAATCAATCTCTTCTATCTATCCCTATTTCCGAACAATATTCTACGTCACTCGTGGCCACCTGGATAAATACTTCTTCGCAACATCGGTTGTTTTCCTTTTTAATTCTTTTTTTGTTTCTTGAAAAGTCCCCATATCCACCCTAGGTATCAGTGGTTCCCAATAGAGTTTCTTCCCGCAATTTTGTAACCCAAGTGTACATCAGTCCCCCTGCCCTATTTAGAAAAAAACTCAGACATTACCCGAATTGGCCAAACTTTCTGAAGTTTCCCCTCCCCATTCTGGAAAGAAACCAAGTTCCTGCCCGAAACCTGTTCTTACTGCAGGTCACAGGCCCCCCTGAAACCTTAGAAACCTTTCCCGAGATCCCTTCAAAAATCTTTTTAAAATATTATTTCTTTTAGTTTCCTTACAACCCTAATAATATACATCAACTACGTGAATAGATTTTTCCAAAACTTAAACTTTTTAATCTTATTTTTATCCTCCTCTCAATCTTTTTTCCTGCCCTAGGTTGGAAATCACTTGCATTCCCCCTGTCCTACCCATAAGGTCCCGCCTCCCTTTCCATCCTGAGCGCTCGAACATCCCTAAACTAAACTTTTTCCTAAACATACCGCTCACTGTTCCTTAAAGACCGCGTCAAATACTGTCTCCCCTTCCCATTTCAGGATCGCGCATATTCGCTTTGCACTCAAGTTCCTTGCCAAAGTCTTCCCTTCCCCCTTTAAAAAAAAACACATTCTCTGGCACCAATTCCAGCAACACAACCAGGGCCAGCTTATCCGCATCATATACTTTCCCACCTCTCCACTGGTCCCAAAACAAGTTCTAAAACCCACATCAAAGAAGGCATAAAACATAACTTTTAAAATTTAAATTTAAAAAATTAAGCCTTTTTAACTAGGTGTTAAATATCTTCACAAATTTCAGTTTATTAAATTATTCACTTTAAAGCCCTAAAAAAAAGATAATTAAAAACATAAATTTTTTTTTAAAATAGGTTTTTTTTTTTAAAAATTTGTAAGAAGAAAACACAGCCCCTAAATTTTTAGCTTTAGCTAGGCCCAGTGGGAATAAAATATATAGAAAAAAAAGGTTTTTTAATGAAAGGTAGGCTTTTAGACTGGGTTAACAGCTCCTTGTGCACTGGAAAAAAAACCTAAATTTAAAATTTAAATTATCAAAAAAATTAATTAAACAATTAATTAAAAAATTGGAAATGAAAATTTAAAATACAGAAAAATCCGATAAATTTATGAATTCAAATAAATCCAGACACAGAAAACAGTAAAGTTTAAGCTTATCAAAAGGGTTTAAGCTTATCAATAAATAAAGTAGTTAGTCTCTAACTATTTACACTTAAATTAGTTATGCGTGACATAGTAAGTACTAATATTTAAAATAGGATTTTTAATATCAGATATATTAATATATAGTAATTAGTAGTAAGAGATTATTCATTTTAGTATAGTATTAATATTAAGTTAATTTATATGTATATATTTATTAGATATATATAAGATTATTATAATTAAAATATAATGGTTAGTAAAGTAGATATTTAGTTATATAGGAGGGCGATCGCAGTTGAATTTGTAATATCAGCGTGTATCTGTTTAGTGTATAGTAATAAAATTAGGTGTAAGGTTTAAGTAATATTAAAGCACACGATAATGGAATTGTATACTAATAGTGAGGATACTGAGAGAAGTAGCTTGAACGATACTTTTCCCCGATACTTGAAAAATGGAAAATAAGTTTTATAATAAAAGAAATGATGGTGTGAAAATCCCATTTTTTTTTTCTGTTTATAACATAAAATGAAGAAACAAGAATATGTGCGATTGGATCCATAGATATAGGGACGAAAAAAGTATTATGAAAAGAAGGTAACAAATAGTTGAAAAGAAAAGATAAAACGTTGATTAATGCCCTGGAATTGGTCTCATAGAAATTTATGAAGTTTTGTAGTGGTCTCAAGACTATGCTTGTACAAACTGAGAAAAAGTGTGGTCTGTGAAGAATGTAATGGGGAAGTGAACGTCCACATGGATGTTGGGTTAGTGCCGCCTAGTCAAAGTGTTTCCAGGGAAAATCATACCATGGGCGCGCCGCGGAAGCCATTAAGAGAGGTGGCCGAGTTTTCACGTATAATGAAAAATTTATAGACACCTTAAAATGTACAGTATATACGGAAATGCTATAGCCCCTTTTACCACCTTAATTGGATGTTTTTTTCTTTTCCCCTCCCTATAGTAAATACCAATGTGTAAAATTATTTTGTTCTTCAGTTATAAATGGTAACAATAGAGATTTCCCCTTCAGGCTGCAAAGTTAAGATTAGATCAATTTTAAATTGAAAAATTTAGAAAGAAGTAAGTGTTTAAACCCAATTTTAAACGGTAAGAATATTTTCCATTTAAGAATTTGGCTTTTTTTTTATACAAAATGTTAAAGTTGGATTTAAATTTCGCCCCCTCTTTTTTGTTTTTTCCAATACATGCCAATCTGCCAAGATGGAAATTCCCAATTTAGTATCCCCGTTTTTTTTTTTGTTTTGCCAAATAAAAGTCCTTTTTTCATAGACCCAAGTGGTTTTTGTTAAAAATCTTTTATTTTTCAATATTTTCGCTTCCCCTTCACAAGTCATGATAAACGCAAGAGATTTGGAAGGGGGAAAAAATTTCATTGAGTACAAGTTGTTCAGGCAGATTTTAAAACAAAGCGCATTTGGAGGAATGTAAAAGCAAAAATGTGATATGGTTTGTGAGGAATGAAAAAACCATAAGAAATTCAGGAGATAAATGGGTAGAATGATTGGCCATGAAAAAAAGCCCTAAAAAAAAGTTAAAAAGGGTCTTTGTTTCCCTTAATATAACCGCTTGTGATTTGTGTACAAGTTTTCCTGTGTGACATTTTCCCTTTTTTTGTTACCTTTTCCCCTCGAAGGAAAGAAAAGTACCAACAGTAAACAGTCCCAAACCATCCCAATCTGGCCATCCATTATATTATTTGATCCCCCCACTTTTTTGATCTTCAAATTTTTCTCTCCCAAAGGGCACCCCACCATGCAGAATACAGGGTGTTTTTACATGTTTGATGTTATTATTATTGAGCTCTTTTAGAGACTCATCAGACCCTAGTGCTTTGGCCAAAATAGTACTACCTTTATCAAAAGTTTAGGGATTGTCAGTATAGATGAAATCAGAGAGAGAATAGAAGTTACAAAAGCGTTGTAAAGCTAGTAGGAAATTTTGAACGCTCATGTCTGGTATTAATTCTAAATGAGTTGCTCTGATATTAAAGCAACTGAACACCAAAATGAACATTTTTTCATTGACATAAGTGTTTTCATTCTTTACACAAAAATATGCCCTGTGTAATCTATACCAAGAAATTTGAATGGTGTTACTAGGTGAACATGATGTTTGGGCAGGTCTCTATACTTGGAATATTTGAAAGAATGTACATTAATTTTGGTGCAAATCGCGCAATCTTTAATAACTCTTTTGACTGCAGTTCTACCTTTTGATATCCAAAAACCTTGGTTTCTAATCAGCTAATGTAGAGTCTAAACCCAGATGCTGCACCTTTTTATGACAACTAAATATTAATAAGGGTGTAAAATGATGGAATCTAGAAAGGATAATGGGGTTATGAGTATTGTAATCAAAAAAGGGGCATTTGGAAATTCTACCTTGGGATCAAAATATCATCAATCTAGGAACAAATTAAAATTATTAACTAATAAAGGTATGCTATCATTTTTAGTATGGGATTTTAAAAACTCCATTTCCTTGGCATAACAAGTTTGTTAAGCGATTTTTATCCAAAAAGCCAAAGTTTTCTTTATAAGGATCCTCATTGTTTTTATTGCAAAAAAAAAAAAAAAATACTTGAGATATTAATAACTCAAAACTGGAATATATTTCATTAATATCAATGGCATAATTATAAGGGAGAATGTTATTAATATTAGTATCAAGATTAACATTATTAAGTATTGCAAAGTTTTTTAATTCAGGGAGGAGAGACAATAATGGGTTCTTAGGCCATTTTCTCAAATCTTAAGTCAGCCATGTTGGTCCATACAGTCAAACTTATAATTTTCTTGAAATTTTTTGTAAGAAATTCCCCTGGTCAACATATCTGCAAGGTTTTGTCCTGTGTGGACATATTTGAAAATAAATTTTAATTTCAATTTATTTTCCAAGTCATCCAGCAGAACATTAAAATCCTTAATTCTATTATTTACGTATTTGGCCTTAGTTTTAGTTTCACCTGCTATGATCCAGTTTAACACCACCTGAGCGTCAACGCTTATGTTCACATGATCAAAAATTAATTGTGAGTAAGCATCTAAGATAGTGCTCAAACACTTCATAGCTAGAATTACACCTAAAAGCTTCAGGGTGGGAATGCTAAATGATTTTTTAGGATTTACTGGAGTTACCTTTGATTTTGCAACTAAAATATTTATTATTATTGTTATTATTATTATTATTATTATTATTATTATTATTTTTATTATTATTATTATTATTATTATTATTATTATTATTATTATTATTATTATTATTATTATTATTATTATTATTATTATAACAACTATAAGCTATGTAAGGTAGAAGAGTGTGAGTGATAATTATGAGGACCTTTGCTGTATAAATTACTATGGGTGAAACCTGTCAATGAATTACTTAGAAACCTGTCAATGAATTACTGAGTGTCTTGTGCTCTAAACCGTTATATTAATTAACTATTATTTTTAAAATGATTAATAATTAGGTAAAAGAAATGGAAATTACCGTTAATCTATATGGATAGAAGGCGTTGCTGGTAAGATGCGATATCCTTCTATAAACAAGCCTTCTTCCATGAACAATCTTATACCATGAGAGCATTAGGCTACAATCCAACGAAGGGTGAGATGGCCTGAACCCTGCGCAGTTCGTTTAATCGCGTTATTCTCGATTGTTGGTGGTTCACATATAATTTTTCATGCTCTCAAATCTTGTTGAAGAATATTTCCCAATGAGGGCGGCTAATGAGAAAATTGGTGGGGGGGATAAAGAAAATAGGTGTGTAATAAATAAGTTTAATAGAAATTAAGAAATATTGACAGGGGGATCACAAAGGAATGATCATATATCAGAATTAATGCAAGAACAAAGATCGAGATTCACTCGATGTATTGGCAAAGGTGGCCCACAGGAAGGCTCATATAATAACAAATAACAGTGGAGCTGGTTGAGTCGGAAGTTAAACTGAATTTCTCTAATATTGAACAGCAGAATAATGTTGTGTTCGTGAATAAAATATGCTCACTATGTTAGCACTTATCTTATGATGTAAAAGTTCCCAATGGAGAATCAGGTGAATAGAGTGCTTTAACCTAAGATCTTCAATGTAATTAGAGTTGACAAAATCTTGGGAAAGTTGTTCCACGAGTAAATCGGGAGTAAGTCAACTCACGGCTAAATTCAATCCACGAATAAAAGGATGGTAGAATTCAATCCACAACCAAAATACAATCCATGACTAAAAGCAATCCACGACTAAAATACAATCCACGACTAAAACCCTTAAATAGAAGAACAAGAGTTTAGTCTTCAATTCTTTTATTTAATTATAGTTATGGACAAGTAAATAGATTATTTACTTACCCTGGCCCAATTCTAGGGCAAACAAAGAGGGGTTTTGATGAAAAGTTCTTGAAGTCAGAACTTCGATCAATTTCACCACAATTAATGTAAAATACAAGGGTTCAATACCACTAACTTATATGAATTACATTCATATAAGTCATTGTCATTATTTCTCTGATATAAATCATGATATCCAAAGGTGGGGATTAACGCGTTAAAGCGTTAATCCGTTAATTAGCTCGTTAATTTTTTCGTTAACTTTTAACGCTTTCGTTAATTTCGAAAAGAAGTAACGGACTATTAACGAGTTACATTTGTGAATTAACGTTAACGAGTTAAAATTTTCCCCTACATCCGTTAAAAGTTACCTTAATTTACGAGTTTATAAAATATTTTCTTATCAGATTTTAAATTGTATATTAAATTCGATTTCGATAACAGATAATCTTTTTTTTCAGGGAAAGTTATATATATATATATATATATTATATATATATATATATATATAATTATTATATATATATATATATATATATATATATATATATATATATATATATATATATATAATATATATATATATATTTAGGTGGTTTATGGATTTGCAACAGGCGTATGATAGAAATAATAGGGAAGTTATATGGCAGGTGTTAGTGACATAATGTGTTGATGGTTAGACTTTCTGAAGAGAATCAAAAGTATTGTATGACGATAGTTGAAGCGTGTGCAAGAATAATGGTGTCAATGTTGATTGGTTTTAGGATTAATAAGCGGCAGTGAGGACAGGGATGAGTTGTCTCCTGGTTATTCAATTTGTATATGGATGGGGTTATGAAAGAATTCGAGGTGGAGAAGTGCCAGGAAATGATGTTAGAATGATGGAGAATGGCAGATTTGGGGAGGGTGCCCTACCCTATTATATGCGCGGATGATTTGGTTCTGTTGTGGCGAATCTGAGAGATTTGAGAGGATGGTAGAGAGTTGCAGGTTGTGTAAAAAGAGGTTTTGAAAGTAAACGTAGATAATAGTAAGTTTATGGTTGTGAGGCAGGACAGTCCTCAGTGTGAAGTTATGTTAGATGGTGCAGCTGGAATAATTGTCTGAGGTTAAATATTTAAGGTATGAAAGGATGAAGAAGGGAACAGATGATGCAAGGGGTGAGTGGTAGTAGGAAAGTTGTGAATGGCAGGAAGGTTGCTGGTGCAATTAAATCGTTGATGAATGTAAAAGACTAGTCTTGAATGCGCTAGGTCTTAATGAGCGGTATGATTTAACCTGTGTTATTGATACCAGTAGTGAGGACTATGCGTCTGGAAAAGAGTATAGATCTAAAGTTCAATTGTGTCAGATGGAAAATCTTAGGGCCTGCTAGGTGTGAGAAGAATTTGATTAAAATGAAGAATGAACGTATTTAGAGAGTTGTGTGGTGTGAAAGAAAGGGTAAATGGAGAGAATAAATGAAAGTATGTTGAGATGATTGTCATGTGGTAAGGATGAACGATAGGCTCGGTTGGTTAAGCGGATTGTATAGTGCGGAGTGTGTTGGGAACGGACCGGCTGGAGACCGAAGAAATAATGGATTGAGTCGTTAGTGGTTCTTGGATGGAGAGAAATGTGAGTTTGGCAGAGGCGAGAATAAAGCGTGCTATGATAGGAGAGAATGGGCGGGTTTGTATGGGCATGGTTTGTGGCCCACTGCGGCCAAGGGCATGAAGCCCTACATGACGCATTTACCATAGTGAGGGTCCGTGGCGGTCCATGAAGCTCTAGGGTGGATTTCTGCTCTGTGACGATTCTCACTAATTTAATGGTACAGAGGGGGCGGTAAGGCTGCGGCTTTCTTTTCGACATTTGTCATATTCTCCTACTGCTTTTCTTTTCTGATGCTTGTAGCGCACCTTACTCCCAATCTTGGGAAAAACGGTAGGATAAAAGAAAGAAAATAATATTATATATATATATACTATAATAATATAATATATATATATATATATTATATATATATTTTAAAATTATAAAATTAATAAATTCGTTTCTAATTAATGAAAAATTTAAAACAATATTAACAAAATTGATATTTATCATATTAATTAATTTAGATAAAAACAATATGTATATATATAATATTTTACAGTTATCACCACCGCTCACGCGGCAAAGCCCTATTCAAAAGGAGGGGGTGTTCCACTCAACAAAATTTCAACTAACGCAGATGAGCACAGACGCGGGCCTTAAAGTGAGGGAGATTTAAATTGAGTAGGAAACACAGAAGATGCGAGAGAATTCCACAGAAAACAGCAGGTGGCAGGAAAGAAGGAGGCGCGGCAGCGAACTAGTCTGAGTGAATGCTAACATTCAACACAAAAACTCATGTGCGACACAGCACCCCTTGTGCTACGAGGGCGTCTTAAGGAGGCGGGCACGCGAAGTGGAAATTTCCCTTCGAGCAACCATGCCGCCACGGTACTATAGAAAAGAGATAAAGCACCAACATCGCCCGCAAAGATAGAGGGTCAAGTGAACTAGTAAGTACAGGACAGTTATAAGTCTTTTTAGCCTTTGACTCGACCCTATCCAAAAAGCCGGGTGAGACCAAGAGCCCCCCCAGAATATGAAGCAGCTACTCCATAAAGGGCGGATGAGACCCTTGTATAAACTGGAGTAACTGTGAAGAGCGAAAAAAAAGTCTCGCAGTCTAAACAAACTTCCCAGTTTCTTTGAGGCCGCCCTAGCAACCATGCTTGATGTGAGGTTTCCAAGACATTTTTTTGTTTATGTTAAGGCAAGATGTTTATATTGTCAAACAGGAGAGACGAGAAGAACGTAAACGAAAGAGATAGGAAAAGTTAGAAGGTGTCTTAGATAGAAAGTGTTAGAAGTTGGGTTTTTAAAGAATTAATTTCACAAGGTTGCGACGACCCCACCCGAAAAATCTATCCAGATCAGCTAGGAATGGCATTCGGAAAATTAGACCGAGAGTGCAATCTCTAGAAGTAAAAGAAGGAGCAGAATTGAAATGAGTTTGAAGAATGAAGGTCGAGTCATCACATATTGAGTGGATAGAGTTAGATGTGCAGACGAGAAGGTCATTAATAAAAAGCAGGAATAAAGTAGGAGATAAGACAGAATCCTTGAGGAACACCACTATTGATAGAAAAGGCAAGAAGAAGTCGCCCCATCACAACAGCCGATATGGCCAATTTTGAAAGAAAGCTTTAGACATAAGTAAGCAAAGAGAAGGAGGAATCCAAAGGAGGGGAGGCTGGAGAGCAGTGACGCGTGCCATACCCGGTCAAATGCTTTGGATACCTGTCAAGCGCCAGCACGCAAGTTTCCCCCCAGTAATTCCTGAGGTGGAAAACCATAAATCTGTTAGATTGGAAAGTATATCACAAGTAGACCTCGAGCGCCGAAAGCCGTACTGCGATCGGAAAGAAGGAATGAGATTCCAGATGGTCTAAGAATGAAGAGTGAGAAGGGTTTCAAAGATTCTTAGATAGAATACAGGTTAGAGCAATATAGGGTGATAGTTAGAAGGCATCAGAGCGGCTTCCTTTTCGGAATAGGTTGGACATATGCGCGCTTCCAACACTTGAGGAAAGTGCTAGTATTGAGCGCATAGAGGAATATAGTTGAACGCAGGAGGAGGGCCAGGCACGAAGTACATTCCCCAAAACTCGGGAGGGAATGCCATCGGTCCACCGCCTTCCTAACGTTCATAGATTTCAGGGAGCCCATGCACCCGATCAAATGTAAATTCAGGCAAAGCATAGGACACCTGAGAAGAGAAGGGGAGCAAGAGAAATGGCGAGCTCTTAAGCACACAAAAAAGGCATAAAATTAAAGTCTTTTAACGAATAATATACAACAAAAAAAATAAGTCCAGGACGAATAGATAAGTCTCACATGACCACGAGCGTGCAATTACAGAAATAATGAAGATTACCATAAGCCTCCTGGACTAATATAAATTAAACTTTTACGAAAATGAAATCATATAATCTCATAAAAAGATATGTGTAAAACCTCCCTAAACCCAATATAACCCACACCACCATGTATAAACTGTGTATGCGAGAGTTTACCACTAGTGCCACAGCACTCTCAGAGATTCAAACCATAATATCTAGGACAAGACTTATCAACTATAATACGACCACAAGAAAAAAAGTATCCAACCTTAAGAGAAAACCGAGTCGTACCGTACAAAGATTGAAACCAATACCCTTAAGAGCCATCAACACAGTAGATTATATAATAAAATAATAACCATCTTATAATGAACAGTAATCCTAAATCAATATGTATAAAAAATAACCAATTTAAAAAATCTGCAAATACACAACACCACGGAAAAAGATTAATAATATTAATCCAAATACCAGTGTCAAGAATATGAAATATATCACATCACGCTCGTATCATGCGCATCATCTGAAAGTGTATCATTTTGACCATTAACTACAGCAATGTGAGTTTCGAGTTTGAAAATGCTCAATGCATTTCCTTCAGTAAAACAAAGCTCTGCGTGAACAGCATGGCACTCGAATATGCATCAGACTCAAATATCAGTATACATCTCTCAAATCAACGAGGGAATGTCCAGTCTCTTTGATATATGAGTAGTGAGATCATACCGCTTGTGCCGACACGCGCGCAAGACTCGTCGAATAATGTGCTTTTTAGTGACTACTTCGCTCGATTCTTATATGTTATATAAACAAATAGATTACTGTACAATACATTAAAGTGTACATAGTTTGTCTTATCAATAAGGTATAGCAACTATAAATACTTTCGTTTTCGCCCATAAATATTCACCATAAAAAAAAATGGACTCCTAAATATAGTTACAATGTATTTACATAAAAATACAATATCTACGTACTGCGTTGATTGTATTATTTACTCAAATAGCGTGAGCTTAATACTACCTTACTTACTCTATATTCCCTGTGTGATACCTGTGTGATGAGCGGAAAGACAGTAGAATAAGAAAAGTAAAACATTGCTTCTCGAAACACTAATTCGTACTGTATATCCTAGCGGTCGTAGGTGAGACGTACTAAGGGACGTAGTGTAATAGTTGGGTTTGAGAGTACTGTCCATACTACTCACATATCTATATTCTTGCCAGGAAAATGTACTATAATTGACTAGACCTTACGTGAGAGAAGCGTCGTTTTATCGCGTAAATAACGCCTTCATAATCTATTCAGGTCGAACTGTAATTGTAAATATCGATATGTAGGTATTAACATTGGAAATGTCAGAGGATATCAAAGACGAGTCGGAGGAGAGAGAAGAGGTAAGAGAGTATGATGGATCGTAATTTAGAAAGGGCAAATTTGATGCTCGTGCTGTAGTAACTGAAACATAAGCAATGTAAAAGGAAATGTAAGGAAATAATATTTGAGTGGTTTTGTTTTAAACCATGTGGTGGTGTTAGCTCGTGTGTGAATATAATGTGAAATGATAGTAGATGTAGTGATAAATAGTTAAAGGTGAGAGTTGACATTTTTGATTATGAGTGATGTGAACCATGTGGTAGTACTCTCTGAGTAACATAAATAATATATGTATAGAACTTGGTCCGTCGTGCTATAATTTGAGTGCCTTTAAGATAATATAAAAAATAAATGATATTATATATTATATGTTTGATTCGATTACAATACAAATATGGAGAGATTAATTTTTGAAACTTTGCAACGTTTCTTTCGTTATATTGTAACATCTGACGCAACTAAATAATTGCCACCAGAGCGCGCTATGTAACAGCAAGGTTAAATGTTACCAAGTTTAATTCAAAATTCCCAGTTCACAAGTTGAGTTCATAGTAAATAGTTCAGAGTACAGTTCTTATTTGTGAATTCTACGTGATCAGCGCAATTTTGACGCTTGTGTTAAATATTATATTTCCATAATTTTGATAAATTGTCTATTAATAATTTCTTAAATATTAATTAAAATTAAAACATCAAAAAGCTTATACCTCCAAAAGACTAAATTTTGGAAGGCAACGAATCTTCCTCTCTCTACTATTTCATTCCATCAATTTGGTAAAATTGGAGTTTTCTGCAAGTGTAAAAATGGGCCTCTTTATTAATCTTCTGGGTAAATTTTGGATTTCTACAACATTTCAACATTTAAATTGGTAAGTCAACAACTTTATTCTTATTTATTAATTATTTATTTTCAAAATTTAATGGTTATTTATTTTATATTTCCAAAATTTATTTTCTTGGAAATTAAGCCATGCAGTCTTAAGTTAGATCTGATTACGATAAATACAACTCTAGCCCTAACTAGTAATAGGGCCTGACCTATATTAAAATTAGTTGGACTTGGCCTATTATTGTTTGTAATAACAATTAGCTTAGCTATTAAGGGCCTTAACTAAATTTACCTGGCCTATTTCTAAAATAGGCCAAACTTTAACCTACATCTGGTTTGGCCTATATTAGGGCCTAACTTTAAACTTTATGGTTAAACTAGGGCCTGCATCCGTTCTTTCCAATAAAGGCCTAACTTTAAACCTGACCTAAAAGTGCCTGTTTTTGATGGGAAGGCCAAAGAGTAGTCTAGCCTGTGGGCATTTATTTTTGTAAATATTTTTGGTAATTTTTAGGATTAAATAAGTAAGGATTAAATAAGTAAGTTTAAGATTAAATACAATTAAAAGAGGCTTAAGTATTATTAATTGCCTAAATAATTAAATTAATAATAGCTTCCTTGTTCATAATAATAATAAATACAGAGCAAGAGTCCAGCCTTCTTGCAAATATTGAGCAATGTAAGGATATTATTAGCCTGCTTGAAAGAAAAAGAGCCACAAATAAACAGAAAATAACTAATACTATTAAGAGGTTGAAAAAAATAGAAAGTGAACAAACTGTCAATGATTCTATTTTTCAAATTAATCAAGAAGCCATTAATAATGAAGTGTCCAAATTAAATTAATAGATAATGAAATTTTAGATTTAATGTACTGTAATAAAATAGATTTAAGTGATTCTGCTTTCTATGAAAAAGAAGTAGAAAGCCAAGTAGGTTACCATTTTGATCTGTCTGTCAAATTATTTCATTTTCATAAATTTAGCAATAAAATTATGACAAATGAGTCAGTTGATGTACATATTAGTAATGTAACCAATAGTTCAGAGCAATTTATTGATGATGTGTCTAGAATTAATATTGGTGAAAGTAACCTACCTCTCCATTGCTTTGTGATAGCTTTAATGGTCTAGGTAATAATAAATTGATGTATCATAATTTTGTAAATAAATGTATTAATACAATATGGTACCGTACTTATTTAACGGAAGCTACTAAATTAACATATTTGATTAGCTATCTTAAAAAGACTATGCATTAAAAGTTGTCAGCCATTTGTCAATAACAAACGATAATTAAAAGATAGAGTTTGATTTGTTATATAAAGAAGTTTCGGACAAGCTTTTCATTGTAAATGAATTTATGAATAGACTACTAGACTTAAAAGTACTAGAAGGATTCGATACGATTTTATTAACACCAAAATGTATATAAATGAAATCAGTTCAATAATTTTCAAACTTAAAAATACAATTTGGATATTTTGGTACAAAAAACACCAGGTATTATATTAATTAATATTATTTTGAAGAAACATCCCCATTCATTTAGAAGTGAATTAGTACATAAGGTTACTTCTAATTATCCTTCAATAAGTCGGTTGTTTGATCATTACAATGAAATTGTAAATACTTTATGCACTTAGCTAAACCCAAAAGAGACTTCATACCCCAGGTAAAGTCTAAATTTAAGAATAAAACCAGCTTTAAAGAAATCTGTTTGTAGTGAAATAAAACATAAAATTTTCAATAAAAATTTAAAAATTTGGGTAAAAAAATTTAATTAAAAAAAAAACTTTAATAATGAAACAAATTTTAAATAATATATTAAAATTTTTAATAAAAAGTTTAAAACTTTAAAAAATATATTAGCAAACGTCAAAAGAAAAATATCAGTGAAACAAATTTTTATTAAAGAATTTAAAACTAAAATTTTTTATTTAACGCTGAAAGAAAAATATCAAAATTTTTAAAGTAATTGTTTGGATAAAAATATAAATGTTTCAGTTTAAAGAAATAAATTAAAAATATAATAGGTAATGCTTTCAAAAAGAAAACGACATTTAAATATTAAGTATGAAAGGAAATTCAAATATAGCTGTTACAGCTCGAACGAAATCGGTGTACAATGCATGATTTCCTATAAATGACTACATTTACAGGTACACGTTAAACAGAATCATCTGTCACACAAATGAATCTAATCTGTGATCACTTATGTATTTAAGTAATTTATTTGTGATCTACTTGTATTATTTATTTTTGGGAATATTCGGTAATATGGTGAGTAGAGATATAAGTGGTTGTACTAGGTAACAAAATTATATAGAATCGCTGTGCATGCGTTACCGAATCTGAAAAAATATGACGTGAAGGGAATGAAGGTAAAAAAATAGATTGATAATTAAAGTGCACATCTCTCAGAAGTGTGAGAATATTTGGTATTAGAATGAGAAAAGATTCGAAAAAAGTGCGCGTAGACCAAATTGCCATCCCTCGCGTTATCTTCAATCTCACAATAATATATAAGAATATAGAAATAGTCAGCGAGCGGATCAGATAATTTGGTTTTATGCCTTCCTCGGTTTCCAACGAAAAAATCTACAAAGTGTATATGTTGCCACAATAAGGTTACAACCCATTGAATAGGTACACAAAGAATTCATAGAAAAGAATGTCAAAGGCATTCGTACGCTCTTCATGAGGGGAGCCAGACTTGAGATAAGAATGCTAAGAGATAAATTTGAAATATTTTGTATGCATAGGACCTGATATGTTGCATTGATTTTAATATTAAAAAAGTGAAGCAGGGTTTCTGGCGATCAAAGAAGATAGAACTAACAACTGTCGCTTAATGGTAATAGAAATTAAGTGAAGTAAGGTTGTTATGTTTGTTGGAGATTGCCATGGGATGTGTACAATTGTATCCCAACTCTCTCTACGCAAATATTTGAAGTGATTGGCTCGGGTAAATAGCTCTACGTCTTAAATAGATTTTTGATAAAACTTATGTTTATGGATGGTGAGCAGTCTGAGTACCGATTGAGCGTTCTGAGAGATGATTTACACTATAAACCATTTATGAGATGCAGTATAATATGTGTTGTGTCTTGTGTTAAAAGCAAATAGTTAAGGACGAGAAAGGATGTATCTAATTTACGGGTTCACCTCAGAATTCATTAGATGATTATAGTGAGTGGAAAAAGTTGTGAAATATGAGACTGTAATAAGAAGGTTAGCTTAATGGCCCCTGTCTTCAATTAGGTAAAATGTACAAATTGAATCTGTTATGTGGCTTAGAAACAATGATAAATAATTTTAAGTGAACTAAAATATACATAATGAAGTGACTGTGCATTGTAATGTGCAATTACATGAAAGTGGATGGTAATTCATGTGTTCGTAGCTAATCTGATGTAGTATAAACTGCATAGTGATTGATAGCAATTTCATTTTAAATATAGTTACTCGGCATAGTGTACTGACTAAAGTTATATGGTCTGCTGTAACTATATGAACGTAATATGAAGAAGATTCGATAACTAGTTCCACATGATGAAGCTAACATCAGGGCAGTCCAGCCACTTTTTAATATCTCATCAACAGCAATTCCTGAAAGCAATATGATATAAATAAATTAGAATCGTAGCGTGGATATGATGAGAACATGGTGGAATGAAAATTGAGATGGCTGATAACCTTGGAGAGATATGATGGGACGTGTGCGTGTCGAAGATTGTAAACGCGCTTGGATGGTGGCAATCAAAATAAAACAATTTCCAGTAATTTTGAAAAGTGTCACATTAATAGAAAAAGTTGTGAAATAAAGGTGTAAATTGAATTTATGTAAAAAATAAAATTTATTAGATAAATATGTCTTTCAAAATCATAGTTGAAAGAAGGCATTATTGATTATGTCCACATCCCTGAACAAAAGAGAGATCATTATACATTTGTACTACATAGACAAGTAATAATAACAGCTGAACAAATAACCACTAAATTAAGAGTTGTGTTTAATGCTCATTTAAATTAACAAAACCGCTCCATCCCTTAATAAGTCATCATATAGTGGTATAGATTTAATGAATTCTATTCTGAAATTACTTTTTGTCTTTAGAACTAATAACTATGTAGTCTTAAGGGATATCATACAAGCACTCTTAAGTATAAAACTTAGTTAAGAATTTGATAAAAATAAATTTTGTTTTTTGTGGTTTCAAAATAATAAATTAGTCACTTTAAGATTTAATACCATTCTTTTTGGATATACTGTTTTCCCTTTCATTCTTTATTTTATAATGCAGAATCATGCATCACAATTTCCTAAAAATAAATGCACTAAAATTTTATCATCAAATTTCTATTTGGACAATTTAATTTATAATGGTAATGACATTACAGAACTTGAAAATCTTTACAGCGTAACATACACTAGAATGCAGAGTGGAGGTTTCCTTTTGAGATCCGGGAACTCCAACTCTGAGGATATGGGAACCATCTTTGAACAAGATGATTTTTTGGTATAACTTGATTTTATATATGAAATGAAAGAGTGTTAGATTATCAATATAATATTAGTAATGATAACATGCATATAGCTTTAATTAATTTTAATGACAATGTAAGCACTAAACGGCAAATATTGTCGGAAATTTCCAAAGTGTTTGATCCAATAGGGCTTGCCTTACCTGTTACTGATAAAGGTAAGCTCTTAATAAAAGAAACCTTGCAACTTAAATATGAATGGGATCAACCATTGTCAAAAGATTTGGTATCTGATTGAAAACTTAAAAAAGACCTAAGTTTGCCACCAATTACTATCATCTATCATAGATAAACATTAAATGAGCGTTAATCTTCTGGTCTTATTACATTTTGTGATGGTTCATCCCTTTTTATGGCTTTATAGCTATAAGGGAGATCATCTTCATGCATGGTGATTCCCCTTATGGTTGTTTCGATTTTTTATGTATTTAAAATAAGAATTTCTCCATTCCATCCAATGGATGGATATGTATTATGAAGGCAAGAAACATTTCGTATAGGAAATGTAAAAATTCTCTTCATTTATGTTCTCTTAGACTTAAAGATCAGTCATTTATTATATCATTATGTTGTTATTTATTTTAGCTAAGAGTGCTGGTACTCTCACACGGAATATAAATGGGCTTGGTGATTCGTTTTTCATTGGAGTATTTGGAAAATATGCGAAGTCGTAACATTCCGATTTCACAAATGTTTGTGTACATGCGCTTTGGACTACAAGTGACCTAGAACCATTAATCTCTGTTTGTTAAACAGCTGATGCGTCATCTTGATCAATACAGAAGCACCTGTGAGAGCACCCGCTATAAATGGCGATACTAGTTGGAGGGCGCAAATTAATCGCAGGTAAAATCGTGTTAACAAAAAAAATTAACCGGCGTTAATCATGTAAAGGTTTATCGGTAAAGAAGTAAACGAAGTTGAACGTTTGCGTTAACGCTAACCGTCTTCAAAATATGTAGGAATAGTCGACTCAAACCTTAATTTCATGTTTATTATGAGATTGCAGATTATTATAAGTTAAAATTTACGTGAGAATAAAAATTATATTTATATTATGTAAAAAATATATAATATATAATATATATATATATAAATAATATATACTTATATATATATATAAATATATATATATTAATATATATATATATATATATATTATTATATATATTATATATATATTAATAATATATATATTTAATATATATATGACTACTTGCTGAAAAATTACGCACCACTAGGGTAAATATCACTCGCAAGAACGGGAAGACCTATCCCCATTGAAACCCCACACCATAACTCACCAATTTATTTTTTCCAGGTGTAACTATTGTAACAATGGCAGGAGATCCGCATTGCAGATATGGCCGTCACTGCGATAAAATTTAGTGAAAAACTATAAAACTCAATCATAACTAAGACCCGAGGAGAGGTTAGTGGGTGGTAATGTCTGATGGGATATTAATCGAGCGAGGTATATAGATCATTCACAGTTAACGAAGCGACTATCCGATATACATGTGAAGAGGAAAGTGGGTCAACTGTAAGAGATCATGTGCGTGCAAGTATAACAAAACCACTTCCACTCCGAAGACATACAGGGTCGTCACATGGTTTCATCATGGTTCGGTGATATGATAGAACACTCAAACTGACTAGCATACGGGTGGTCCATACCAACTATATAGTAGTACAAGTAACTCTCTACTCTGAAATTATATGATTCGTGAACAACGAGTGAGTGACTTAAGCAGTGACTCACAGTATAGCCACGCAACCCGTGGAAGATAATCCGAATTATTTACAGTTTGGTAGCTAATTTACGATCGTACGTCCACACAAGCTACGACAATCTGCAAGATACACTGCAGCGAGGTACACGGCACCAGGTGAGTGACAAATACAGTGCTAGTCTGAGACCTCTTAGCGCGATAACATAATTTACCGTGCCCCGGAGGACCTGCCATAGGGTTCCAACCGCTACACACATGGCACTTTACGAAAGGCGCGAATCTGGACATTTACCTCTGAGTAATAAACTAATCCATTGGATCGGCTGGAACGAATATTGGCAAAATGGAAGTATCTTTAATCAGGACGGTGTACAAGTGGATTGTGTACTTGTAACTGACTCTATCGGTAACTAGGCTGTCTCATATTAGAGCATAACCTCAGATGACCGACGAGAGGTTCTGCGAGCAATTGCAATGTGACCTACAATGTGCCACCAACGTGTAGTAAAGTGTTGTTCGTTATAGGTCGGGATGAGCATCTCTTATATTTGGAGGTCCTACACTGAGAGTTTTGACATTTATCGTAATGATTCACTCTCATTACAGTACTGTAATTGGTATTAATCACAGACATCCTCGAACCTAATATTTGTGCCATATGTCCCATACATTATCTGATGTACTCATTTCATTATCCTACTGTCAATGGACTATGCTAAATATCACACTAGAGGTCACCCATATGTTGTTAATCAGACTAACCTTAGACGGTCTAAATTAATCGGCGATGAATTAGGCCTAAGTTACTAATAATATTAGTCCGGAACCTATCAACCTCAATCTCAATAACATTAAGGGATAATCCTGTAAACGTCGGATTCTCAGATACAGCTATATATTATGCAAACCCCCTACCACTGGAGACCTCTCACCTCGAGACCTGACTGACAGAGCAAACTGCACGACTAAATATGGGAAGTTCCTAAAATCTCACCTGTCCAAGTCGCCCTAAACTTATTCATTACCAGAGCTATATTAGTTCATAGGTACTCAGTAGTTGTATTCATGACAGTCAATATCCTGCCAGAGGGTATATCTCTTAACTATAAACATGTATTAGATAGACATAGAATCACTAAATCACATCACCTCGCGGACGTTCGACTCGTCCAATACATTATGTGTGATTGTATTGCTAAGCGTTCTGATCCTAGTATCACTACGAAACCCTTAAACTGGTCGAGGCCCCATTATTGAGCTTATAACCTTTGAACCTATCAAACACCCTAATCCCACAATCCCTTGATTATCTATGTAGTAGGAGTGAGCTAGTTCACTCACATGCTATTTATATCATATATGTTATAATAAACGTTGTACCTTTCATTAAGATCGTTACCTATCTCTACCAACCCCACCTCTATATTTATGTTGCGCGTGTCTCTCTGCGAACAAGGATATACCGCGCCTTTTATGAAGTGCAAAGTTAATGTGTGTGAGTTGAGTAGTAAGATATATATAACGCTGAGTGAAAAGTGACATCTATTATATTGTGAACTCAAATGACTACTATTAATAATTTATTATGCATGTATGGATTATTCAATACTATAATCCCAACAAAACAAGGTAATTAATTATGGAAGATAAATTAGGGTAGTAGAGAAGAAGTCAAGGTGCAGCCAAAGGGCCTCGCAGTAGGGTTCGGAGGTTCGGCCCTGCAAACACACAATGTTTTGACGTACGGCGACGTCGCGAGGGTTTGGGTCTGTCTCTAATTACCGTTGATATGACCCCCTCTGGCACGGATGACTGCATGACACCGTCCTGACATCGCTCTCGAGAGGTGTGGCGAATGTCTTGGACAGTGATTTGATCCCGAACGTTACGTCGTGCAGTGCTGTCGCAGGTCCGGGAAGGGTCCGGGAGGGGGTTGCAGCTGTCGATTCCGACGTTTCAGGATATCCCCTTAAAGGTTTGGCATTGGTTGAGGTCCGTAGCTATATGCTGGCCAATTCCAACGCCGAATTTGATCCCCGTCTAAGGTTAGTCGTTCACACATTGGGCCTTGTGTGGTCTTGCATAGTCATGCACAGTAGGATGAAAGAGTCACCGATGTAGGGGGCATATGCACGACATATGGTTCGAGGATGGGTTTTGTGATATACCTTACGACTGTAAGAGTGACCTGTGTAAGATGTGCAACTCCGTAGGGCCCAATAAACAGATGCCTCCCCAGACCATAACCGACCCACCTCCAAACGGTGGCACCTGTTTAGCACATTGCATTGCGCGAACCTCTCCGTCGGCTGTCGGTATACTCTAGCACGCTTGTCCGAGGCGTACAGACACACACTCGACTCGTCCGTAAAGAACACCTTTTGCCCAATCGTCAACCGTCCAATGGATGTGTTCCGAGGAAATGCCAGTGCGCCCCTTCGAAAGTGCCATGGGTGTGCGCGGACCTATTCGCAGGCCTCCGGGGCCGGGGTAATATGTTCCGCCCAAGGCGTCGACGCACTATGTATGTCACTCACCCTGGGCCGTGTACCTCCGCCAGCTGTATCTCAGATGTCGTGCCGTTGTGTGGCGCGCTCTAATGCACGCAAACGTATAAAATCGGTCTCAACGGGTGTCGGCTTGGCCTGCCTGTCCTCGTGTCGATCATTATATGTCAGGTTTACTGGTTACCGTTGGTTGGACCACCCGTGCAGTCGTTGTGTCTCTACACGACCGTTTGACCAGTGACGCGTACCCGTGTCTTCGGGAAGTTGGAGTGTTGTTATCTTGCACGCACTGATCTCTTGCACAGTTGACCCACTTTCCTCTCCATGGTTTATCGGAGTCGACTTCGTACGTGAATGATCATCCCTCGCTCGATTATACCCCCCGACATAACCTACCCCCTACCCCCACCTCTCCCGGGTCTAGTTATCCGTGGTTGATGTTTTCCTAATTTATCGCGGTGACGGCCCCAATTCTGCAGCGAATTCTCTGCGGGGTGGTTACATAGTTACACTGATGCTGTTGTTTGTGTTTGGTGTGGGGTTTCATGCGGTTAGGGGCCTTCCCGTTCTTGGCGTCATGTACCTTGTGTTGCGTTCATTTTGACGAGTAATATAGTATATATATATATATATATATATATATATATATATATATATATATAATATATTATATATATATATATATATATATATATATATATATATATATATATATATTTTTACATATATAAAATATTTTCAGTAAAATAATTTAAATATCTGCAATCATAATAAAAGAAAATTAATTATCACTATTCCTACATATTTTGAAGACGGTTAGCGTTAACGATTAACGTCAACTTCCGTTACATTCTTTACCGATAAACGCTTTAATGATTAACGCCGTTAATTTTTTTTGTTAACGATTAAGGATTAACGGCGTCAACTTTCCCATTAACGGTGCCCACCTTTGATGATATCCATCTTTAACAAACCTGTTTGGTTTTAGTCACTTGGTCGCAGCCTTCAAATTTGAATGGTGTGACTCGCTATTTTCCAAACTCAATGAACAATGAATAATTATTTTAATACAATAACTAAAATAAAAAGAACATTAGTAATGACTGATCTTTAAGTCTAAGAGAACATAAATGAAGAATAATTATGAAATCATATAACTCAGTCACCCTGTTATATACATATCCATCCAATTGGGATGGATATTCGAGAAATTCTTATTTAAATAATAAAAATGAACAACCATAAGGGAATCACCATGCATGAAGATGATCTCCCTTATAGCTATAAAACCACAACAAAGGGAATAACTATCACAAAATATATTAAGACCATAATTTCGACCCCCATTTAATGCTTGTCTGGGATAGATGATGTTTGGTAGCAAACTTAAATCTTTTTTAAGCTTACCCCATCTGACAATGGTTGATCCTATTCATATTGAAGTTGCCAGGTTTCTTTTATTAAAAGCTTACCCTTAACTGTAACAGGTAAGGCAAGCCATATTGGATCAAACACTGGAAATTTCCTACAGTATTTGACGTTTAGTGCTTACATTGTCTTTAAAATTAATTAAGGCTACATGCATAGTATCATTATTAATTTTATATTGTTAGCCTAACACTCTTTCATATATACAATCATGTTCTACCAAAACCTTATCTTGTTCAAAGATGGTTCTCATATCCTCAGAGTTGAAGTTCCAGAATCTCAAAAGGAAACCTCCACTCTGCATTCTAGTGTATATAAGATTATAAAGATTTGTAAGTTCAGTAATATCATTACCAGTATAAATTAAGTTGTCCACATAGAAATTTGATTAAAATTTCAGTGCATTCATCTTTAAGGAATTGTGAAATTTGATACTGTTATAAAATGAAGGATGAAAGGGGAAGCAGTATATCCAAAATGAATGGTATTAAATCTAAAGGTGATTAATTTATTATTTTGAAACCACAAGAAACAAAACGTATTTTTATCAAATTTTTGACCGAGTTTTATACTTAAAAATGCTTGTTTGATGTCACTTAAGACTACATAGTTATTAGTTCTAAAAACAAAAAGTAATTTTAAAAGAGAATTCATTGAATCTTTACCACAGTTTTATGATTCATGTAGGGATGGAGTATTTTTATTTAATTTAAATGAGCAATTAAACACAGCTGTTGCTTTAGTTGTTATTTGTTCAGCTGTTTTTATTATTGGTCTATGCAGTACAAAGGTATAATGATCTCTCTTTTGTTCAGGGATGTGGACATGATCAATAATGCCTTCTTTCAACTGGTTTTGAAAGACATTGTTATAATCATTGAGTAAAGTTTTCTTTTCCAAATCATTGTACACCCTGTTTGCAACTTTCAATGACATTTTAAAATTACATGGAACGTGTTTTATTTTGTTGACAATCCAAGGAAACTTGACACTGTAGTGTCCCTTCTCAAAGGTTACGCCTTCCCTAAATTTGTCCACCATGTTCTCATCATAGGATGTCAATTAAACATTGTTTGATGGAATACCAATGGATTCTAATGAAGACATTTTCGATTCCATGTTCAATTTCCGAGTCAGTCAAAATACTTTCAATTGAATGAAAATAACTTTTAGATGGACTTATTATGAAATTGACTATCATTTCATTTACTACATCAGGATTACTAGCAGATTCATCATTTTTCATTAATACAGAATTTTTTTATTTAAGGAAATTATTTGTTTTCTAGTCATAAAATTTTGTACATTACCAAAAGGGATTAATTTATTATTAATTATTATTTTCACTAATTCAAATTGGGACAAAAATTGAATAATGTCGGTGCCTATTAATGCTTCTAACAAAATTATTATGATCTATGTTACTGTATCAACAAACTCTAAACCATTATTTTCAAAATTATTAACTGCCTCATTTACACCATTCACTTCATATTTGAGAGAAAGGTTATTGTCAATTAAAAATGGCATTCAGAAAACACCCTGATCACTTAATTTTACACCTAGGAGAACTTGTTTAAAGCTTCTCTTTTGAACGCCTATGAAAGTTTGTACATTAAAATTTAAATCATGCAAACCTTCAAGGTCATCATACAATTATTTAATTATGCTCTGAGATATGTGAGAATGCTGGCTCCCAGAATCGAGAATGCCTTTGACATATTTTTATTTTTTTTACCTTTTATGGGTTGTAACCTTATTGTAGGCAACATATACACTTTGTCAGATTTTCGTTGGAAACTGAGGCATAAATTATTGACAGTCTGATTTTCTATATCTTTATTTACAGACTGTGAAAACAGAATGCTGTTATATGAGATTAGGATTTACATTTGAAACAATTATATTTGAGTTTATTATCCTTGTCAAAGCATGCATATATCAGTGTCGTGTCCAATAGCGGCACAAGCGTTCAGATGTTTAATTCTTTGGCCTTTGTTATTCTTTCTTCCACAGAGACATATTTATCACGCTTGTTTAAAGAGTGATTTTGTAACTGACAAAATTTACACAGTTTTTTGTTTGTCATTAAACACTTTTTTATCATTATTACGAGCATTAAAATCATTATTACCATTATGCCTATACATATTTCCAGTTTTAAAGTTTTGCAAATTAGCAGTATTACTTTCAGTACCTTCAGATTTCTTTAAAGCTGGTTTTATTCTTAAATTTAGACTTTACCTGGGGTATGAAGTCTCTTTTGGGTTTAGCTAAGTGCATAAAGTATTTACAATTTCATTGTAATGATCAAACAACCGACTTATTGAAGGATAATTAGAAGTAACCTTATGTACTAATTCACTTCTAAATGAATGGGGATGTTTCTTCAAAATAATATTAATTAATATAATACCTGGTGTTTTTTGTACCAAAATATCCAAATTGTATTTTTAAGTTTGAAAATTATTGAACTGATTTCATTTATATACATTTTGGTGTTAATAAAATCGTATCGAATCCTTCTAGTACTTTTAAGTCTAGTAGTCTATTCATAAATTCATTTACAATGAAAAGCTTGTCCGAAACTTCTTTATATAACAAATCAAACTCTATCTTTTAATTATCGTTTGTTATTGACAAATGGCTGACAACTTTTAATGCATAGTCTTTAAGATAGCTAATCAAATATGTTAATTTAGTAGCTTCCGTTAAATAAGTACGGTACCATATTGTATTAATACATTTATTTACAAAATTATGATACATCAATTTATTATTACCTAGACCATTAAAGCTATCACAAAGCAATGGAGAGGTAGGTTACTTTCACCAATATTAATTCTAGACACATCATCAATAAATTGCTCTGAACTATTGGTTACATTACTAATATGTACATCAACTGACTCATTTGTCATAATTTTATTGCTAAATTTATGAAAATGAAATAATTTGACAGACAGATCAAAATGGTAACCTACTTGGCTTTCTACTTCTTTTTCATAGAAAGCAGAATCACTTAAATCTATTTTATTACAGTACATTAAATCTAAAATTTCATTATCTATTAATTTAATTTGGACACTTCATTATTAATGGCTTCTTGATTAATTTGAAAAATAGAATCATTGACAGCTTGTTCACTTTCTATTTTTTTCAACCTCTTAATAGTATTAGTTATTTTCTGTTTATTTGTGGCTCTTTTTCTTTCAAGCAGGCTAATAATATCCTTACATTGCTCAATATTTGCAAGAAGGCTGGACTCTTGCTCTGTATTTATTATTATTATGAACAAGGAAGCTATTATTAATTTAATTATTTAGGCAATTAATAATACTTAAGCCTCTTTTAATTGTATTTAATCTTAAACTTACTTATTTAATCCTTACTTATTTAATCCTAAAAATTACCAAAAATATTTACAAAAATAAATGCCCACAGGCTAGACTACTCTTTGGCCTTCCCATCAAAAACAGGCACTTTTAGGTCAGGTTTAAAGTTAGGCCTTTATTGGAAAGAACGGATGCAGGCCCTAGTTTAACCATAAAGTTTAAAGTTAGGCCCTAATATAGGCCAAACCAGATGTAGGTTAAAGTTTGGCCTATTTTAGAAATAGGCCAGGTAAATTTAGTTAAGGCCCTTAATAGCTAAGCTAATTGTTATTACAAACAATAATAGGCCAAGTCCAACTAATTTTAATATAGGTCAGGCCCTATTACTAGTTAGGGCTAGAGTTGTATTTATCGTAATCAGATCTAACTTAAGACTGCATGGCTTAATTTCCAAGAAAATAAATTTTGGAAATATAAAATAAATAACCATTAAATTTTGAAAATAAATAATTAATAAATAAAAATAAAGTTGTTGACTTACCAATTTAAATGTTGAAATGTTGTAGAAATCCAAAATTTACCCAGAAGATTAATAAAGAGGCCCATTTTTACACTTGCAGAAAACTCCAATTTTACCAAATTGATGGAATGAAATAGTAGAGAGAGGAAGATTCGTTGCCTTCCAAAATTTAGTCTTTTGGAGGTATAAGCTTTTTGATGTTTTAATTTTAATTAATATTTAAGAAATTATTAATAGACAATTTATCAAAATTATGGAAATATAATATTTAACACAAGCGTCAAAATTGCGCTGATCACGTAGAATTCACAAATAAGAACTGTACTCTGAACAATTTACTATGAACTCAACTTGTGAACTGGGAATTTTGAATTAAACTTGGTAACATTTAACCTTGCTGTTACATAGCGCGCTCTGGTGGCAATTATTTAGTTGCGTCAGATGTTACAATATAATTTTAAATATTTAACATTTTTATTCATATATTTATTGTATGATTTATCAAAATTAATTTTTATTTATTTAACAAATTAGGGAATAATTTTAATAATTTTATTTACAAATCTATTACAATATATATATATATATATATATATATATATATATATATATATATATTACATGATAGATCTACTATATATTATATATATATATAATATATATAATATATATATATATTACTAGAATATATATATAATATATATAATATATTTGGATTCTTGCAACTGATTAAATATACAATTGCTTTCTATATGTATATATTGTAATTAACCCAGTATTATAATAAACAATCACACCATAGTTTAATTATTATTTAGTACATCGACACTTGGTTTCAAACTTTCTGACAAAC
>JABUQX010025415.1:15000-40000 GCA_015478945.1 Trachelipus rathkii | reverse complement strand
AATATATACTATAGCAGTGGTTCAAAGTACACTTACCTCCCATTTTTTAATGGTGCATTTCTCTTTTGCGTTCATATTCTTGTTACACACCATCCTCCAGGCACACATACTACTGACCACCCATTATATCTACATACGCCTATAACACCATGACTATAAAGTAACACAACCCCTCTGACATCTAATAACACTTACAGACATTCCCTGCATTACTCATATCCCTGTGTGTTGGGGAGAAAGAATTTGCCCACATCGTATGCCCTGCGTGTCGTAGGAGCCGACTAAGGGACCATGGTGATAGTTAGGGTTGGCTGGGCTACTACCATCTAATTCTGCCGAGGAATGCTTAATCAGCCTCCGGGAGGTCGATGATCGCGTAAACGCCTTCATATCTTTCGCCGAAATTTATGAATCGTATGGTGTACATGGAATGTCAGAGGAATAAATGTTTGAGGAGAAGAGGAGAGGAGGTGATGGATGTATTTAGGAAGGCCAAGGGCGATTGCTCGCTGTGACTGAAACAAAGATGAAAGGAAACGTTGAAATTGAGTGGTGTGGTGTGAAATGTGTGTGTGCTGATGTGGAAATGAATGAGAGAGGAAGAAAAGGAGTTGCAATTTTGATGAGTGACCTGTGGTACAAAGCTATGGTAGACTTTGATTGTGTGAGTCCTAGAATTCTAATGGTTAAATTTAAGTTTGAAAAGGTCAAGGTATGTGTGGTTGTGACGTATGGTCCATCTGAGGGAAACGTTGAAGCAGAGTACGATTTTTTGGGATAATCTGAATGATGTTCTGGATGGGGTGAGTAGGAGCTTCAGATTGATAGTTTTGGGGGACCTGAATTGTTGGATAAGGGAGGTTAATTCCTGAAATAAAGGTTGGAAATTAGTATCCTAAATATGTCCAGCTTTGGCCAGACCATAATAACTTTCTTCTATACAGTCGCGAATTTGACACACCACAACCTCACAGCTGCCGCGGATGACGAGGCGGATGTTTTCTAGGCCTCCTGCTAATTGGTTGGTGAAGCTCCAAATTTAATACAGTCGCAACCCGATACAGCTATCGCTGAGTCCGCTCCAATATTGTATTGGTTTGCCTTCTGGCCCGCGATTACAACAGCCCGCACAACACAAAACTCCACGAACCTTCTCAACCTTCGTTCAAGATTAGAAAGTGGAGAGTAAGAGAAGAAAGCGCGAAGCTCAAAACTACTAGGAAAGCAAGGGATAGCGAGATGGGAGGAAGGATCCTGTCACTAACTCCTGACAATGAAGGCAGTAAAAGGCAAAGGGAGAAACACTTAAGCTAAAAGTGCGGACAGATTAGTGGTTGGCAGGCGAGTAAAAGAATTCCCATAAGACTAAGTTTATTAAATCGAGAATTAAGAATTAATACAAATTAAGTTTTAAGAGGATTGTATAAAAAGAAAGAGGAAGGAGTGTTAGCCCCTACAAGCAATGTCCCTCCCAGATCACTCCTATCCTCTTCACGAGACGCTTAGAGCAGTTCAGTGATTATTTTTTTTAGCAAGTACTCACGAGAAAGTCACGACTTGTGACACTGACCACCGCGGGAAGGATGCGGGGACTGGGTAAGCGAAGCACTAGGCATGTGCAGTTGAATTAATGGAAGCAGGCAAATGCAGGAAAGAATGAAATAATTGGTTTTCAAGCGTGGGACTAGCTGCCACCTAAGGGGAAAAAGGGGACATTCATTAATCATATAGTACCATCAGAATCCACTTGTGACCGACATTTACTCAGGATTCTCACCTAAAGAGATGGCCACAAGGTTTCCAACACGCCGCAACTTCGTTATCTGCCCTTTCACACTTGACCCCTCACTCTCTTTTTTTCTTCTCCCCTGCAGTGGTTGACGCGTCGATTGCGTGCGCCAACCCTCGTCTCCGAGAAGAAAGAGCAACCTGACAGGAACTCACTGCATGGTCAGGACTGGCACAGGTGAAAGGGAAAGACTTAATTTGAGGACAGCTAGTATAAAAGAAGGACAAGTAAGAAGCAAATACATGTAAAGGACACAGAACAGGTAAGGCCATAACAGACGAGGGAGAAGAAAAAGATTCGGGTCCTTCACAAACCCTCGTCTCCGGGAAGAAAGAGCAACCTGACAGGGACTCACTGCATGGTCAGGACTTGCACAGGTGAAAGGAAAAGGACTGTTAATTTGAGGACAGTTAGTATAAAAGAATGACAAGAAAGAAGCAAATACATGTAAAGGACACAGAACAGGTATAGCCATAACAGACGAGGGAGAAGAAAAAGAAAAAGATTCGGGTCCTTCACAAACGGTCGTCATACGGTCAGGGCTGGCACAGGTGGGAGGAAAAAAAGGATGATTAGTTTGTTCACAGTTGGTACACAGGAAAGACAAGAAGGGAGCAAATACATTCAAGGATAAGATAAGATCAGCCGCCACAAAAAGATTAAAAAAAATTGGGATCCTCCCAGAATAGGAAACGACAAGTAAGACAGAGTGCACAACGATTCCCTCACTTACCCGCAACGCCACCACCAGGTATTTTCCTAGGCCTTCCACGACACCTCCTCTTAAACTCGATGGTATTCAATTGAACATTGGGCAACTCCATGGCCCGTCCCTTCGAATGGGTAACCATCTGCCCCACAACATTTCCCCCGTTTTCGCAGGCTCCGACTCACTCTCCCCATCGCGCCCAGACTCTTCACTCATAATCCAATCCTGGGCCCAGCCCCCAAACACCCTCGTAACTCCTCTCTTCTCCTCCTCACCGCCTCGTGCTCCGGCTCTCCTCCTTCAAAACCTTCAAAAGATGTAAAGTACTCTTCCCCAAGCTCCAGCAATGGGTCACAACCTGTTGGGGTATCAGGAACTCCAACCTCTGTCTCCTCAACACTCCTCATCATGCCCGGACTCCTTGTTCATAGTCCAATCCTGGGCCCAGCCCCCAAGGCACCTTCGAAACTCCTCTGCTCTCCTCACCAACTCGTGCTCCCGCTCCACCTCCTCAAAACCCTCAAAAGAAGTATAGTATTCCTCTTCGGGATCCACTAATGGTTCACAACCCACCAAAGCATCAGGGACTTCAACCTCCGCAGCCCCAACACTCTCCTCGCCTTGCTGAACCAACTCCCCGCAGCGTGGTCTCTCACGCTTGGCGTTCCGGAAACGCCTCGCTCATACCCGCTCCATCCGGCTCCGTTTCCAAATCTACCAGCCAATCACACTGCGGTTCCGGCAAAATTCGTGATAGGTTGAGGTCATGACCAAATGACTCGTCTTCCAGAATCTCTACTCAAGTTGCCACATTCCTCCTTGCACCATGGCCGATCAATTGGTCGCGAGAGACCAGGAACAAACTGCCGAGAATCGAATCTGAAGTTTGATCACTTCCGTCAATCAACACCTGAAACAGGTCTCCCCACACGAAACTTACCGCTTGCCGAACCCGAGAACCAATCAAATCCCGAACTCTTCCTCCCAGCTCCTCGGCTACCCATCCTAAATCTCGAAATGCATTTCCACTCTTTTGGCAAGGAAACCCCTCCCCCCTCCAACACCACGACCATCCAACCCGACTACTCCCTCAGGGATGCGACAACCGCTCCGTTTCGGAGCTCGCCTTAAAAACCAATCATCACGACGGTCCACAACATCACTAGGAACACTACTACCACCCTGTTTTCTTTCTTCATTTGAAACAAAGTAACTACCCTGATTGTCTTCTCTACCCTGAACACAATACCCGCCCTGGGGCAACACTCGCCACGGACCAGAAAATCCTGAGAAACTTGATTCACTGTCAGATGCACTCTCTGAACCAGCGTGAAGCATCAGCTCCTCATCGTCCTAGTCACAAGCCTCATTCACACTCTCCTCAAGGGAATAGTAATCCCTTAGGTACTTAGGGGCTCACTCCAAGGTTTTAGGTGACTATGAAGAACCCTCTGAACCGCAGCATCTTCGCCCCTCGATTTCGCGATGTGATAAGTAACCCCATTCTCATTTACCTTCCGGACATAAAAAGGACCGGCGTATATTGTCTTTAATTTCCGGACAGCACTCCTATCATTCGACACCTTTTTACGTAGGACAAGTTGACCCACGCAGAATGGGAAAAAATTTGGATGCCCTTCAACCCATTTTTCTCTTTCTTGCCGCGGAATGGGGGCAACCAACCCCTGATTATGGTTTTCCTCCAACAATCGCGCTGACGGGGTCTTCCCTGTTTGGCTATGTATGGTCGAGTTGTAAATGACCAGTGCTTTAGTCAAAAGTTTGTCACATTCTTCTCCCCGTTCATCCACCAGGCTTCGCAAAACCTCCCCCATTGTTCTGTTGACGCGTTCAATGGCGTCATTGCTCGCTGGTCTCAGCGGATGGTGAACACGTGCGAGATGTTATAGCGCTCGAGACTCAAGTTCTCAAACTCCAGTGCTCTAAACTTTGGCCCATTATCCGTAAAAATCCTTTCCGGCAATCGCAACAAGGACGAAAGGATGTCACGCTCCAAGATGGCAACAATAGGACGTGCCAACACCTACTTGCTATAATGGTCCACGACCATCAAGCACCCAATGTTTCCACGAGCTGTGGTCGGCAAAACCACCAAGTCCATGGTCATCAACTCAAAGGAACGCGACGCCACGATCTTAAGAGTCGGAGGCTGCAGAACCTGATGACCGATCTTGAACTTCTGGCACTGCGGGCATGATGTACATACATCTTTCACAGTACGGAAGATAGAGGGATGCCAGACGTACTGTCTCATCATGGCATGAACCTTAGCAGTGCCCATGTGGGTCAATCTCCCGGTGGAACAAAACTGATAAGTGGACAAGAATCCGAAAGGGGACCATGCCAAGCGCACTGCCTCATCTCCTTGCTGATAAAACAGCAGACGATCCTCAACCTTCAAGTGCCGTCAATAACGCCGGAAGTCCTTCAACCTTCCCCCTGGAGAAAACCGGTCACGACCATCCTGAATTCTCCTTTTCACACTGCGAACCACAAAATCCGTCTCCTGAGCCCAAAATAATGATGACATTGACCAGCTTGTTCCCCACCCTCCACCCTGCGCACTCTACCTCACTTTCAATATCTTTCTGTCAATTCCACCGTACCCTGGTAAGCCAGAAATGCCCCTGAGTTCCGCGCAATGCTTGCGTTCCTGAAATCGAGCTCTACACCCGCTTTAGTCAGGAAATTAATGCCCAGGGTGCAACATGTTGGAATCATTTCGCCCGAAATAACGACAAACGGGAACTCCATCTGGCCATTTCTCGTACTCACTCTCAACACTGCGCCCAAGTTCGCCTCCACAGTGGCTGAACCCATACCTCGAATCTTCACATTTACCCTGCGGTCCTTCACAATGCGCCTTCAGCTCTGGCGGAGGCAAAAACGTTTTGGGAGACCAGGCTAAGCATCGCGCCAGTATCCAGGAGCGCACATAACCTGGTATTCCTTGTGGTCAGCCATGTCCAGGAGACACCAGTGCCCTCATGTCCACAAGTTGGAAAGCCAGGCTCTTTATCTCCCGCACTCTGCATAAAGTAATTTAACTCCTTCCTTAGATGACTCTCCCTCTCTAATTGAAGCCTCCATCCCCTCCTGCTCCCCCGGTTCTTCATTAGGTAACTCCCCTCAACAGCTGGGCCCTCTGCCATCCGGTGTTCCTCTTCACCGAGAGACTCTAGCAAAACTGGGCCACTCCCGAAGGGGGTTAAAATGCACTCCACCCATACACTGGATACACCCGCGACAGACCCTTGTCCTCAATGGAAGAGTCCATCACTTACACGATGGGTGCGTTACCGCCGTAATGAACCCAAATGCGGATCTTATACGTGTCACTCGCAGCGAGCAACACATCCATGATAGGGAAGGTCCCCTTTTGCGTCATTGCCGTGAAGTATGTCCTCTTCTTACCTTCAAAGGCAATCCGGTAACGGTGCGGGTTATCCATCTGCTGCCGAACAAAGTAACATCAAAACATCAGCGGGAATCTCCCATTCCCTATGGTTTATGCCCTTTTCCCTGAGCACAATCAACAAGCTGTTAAACACGGAATCGTCTGCGCCGTCCACTTTTTCCATCAGCTCCAGTCCCTTGGGTAGTTCGCCCTCCGCTGGTTTCTCCTCGGCAGGAAATTTCGCGGGGAATCGAGAAAGTGCGTCTGCTGGTATGTTCTCTCTCTCTCAGGTCGATATCTAACCTCAAAATCAAATTCGGCCAGATCATCAAGGGTCCTTGCCAACCGGCTGTCACTTATTTTCATAGCATGGAGGTACAACAATGGACGGTGATCAATGAAAATGATAAATTGACGGCCATACAAAAATGCTCTTAAGTTCTTGACCCCACATCGTAATCCGGCTAGCTCACGCTCGATGGTAGAATAGCCCCGTTGTGCCGTCGAAAAGGTCATGGATGAAAACGCTATAATCTCTCCTCTCCTTGTTGCCTCTGAGTGAGACAAGCGCCTGAAGCATCCACCGACAATTCAAGTTTCTCAGCACCCGGGGAAAAATCCGGAACAGCCAAGCTCAAAACACGCGTCATCTTCTTCAATTTCTGAAAAGATGTTTCCATTCCTCCGTCCACTCAACCCGCGGACTTCCCTTAATCCCAGTCATAGCAGACAACGGGGCCGCGATCTCGGAACACTTTTATAAACTTACTTTGGAAATTAACCAAACCCAAGAATTCGTAAATCTGCCCCACCGTCTCAGGCCTCGGGTATGCCAACACCTTTTGCGTGTACTGAGGGTCCTTCTTTAATCCGTCAATCCCCACCAAATGTCTAAGATACGGAACCTCGCTCCTGAACCAGTGGCACTTGCTAGGTTTCAACTTGACACCAGCCTCTCCCAATTTCCTCAACACCTTATCCACCAAAATCAAGCGAGACCTAAAATCGCGTTCCATGATCAGGATGTTATCGATATAAATGGCAATCCTACCCTGGGGAAGACCGCTCAACAGTGCCTGGACCTCACGCTGGAATGCTGCAGGGGCGTTTCTGAAAACAAAGCTCAACGCGTTAAACTGGTAATGACCTCTGGGGGTGGAAAAGGCAGTACACTCCCGACTATTCTCGTCAATCGGCATCTGATGGTAACCCTTCACCAGATCCAAGGTCTTAAAATAGGGCATCCCATCAAGGCTAAATACCGCATCGCTTAAGTTCGGCATGGGGAACCTATCTATCAATGCACATCCGTATTGTGCCATCTTTCTTTTTCATGGGAACCACGGGCGAAGTACTAGGCTCGATGATGTCCAACAGGCACAGCTCTTCACAGTGGCGCTCAATCTCATAAGCCACGGGGGCCGCGAACCTCCGCGGACGCTGCCAAATAGGTGTCGTATCATACAATTCGATACGGTGAGACGTCAAAGCAGCACGTCTCATATCGAAATCCCCAATGCTAAGGACGGCTTTGTTTCAACAACAACTGATAAATTTGACCCCGATCATCAGTAGCCAATTCCCGGTCCAAGGTAAGGATCACTCCTGCCCCTTTCTTTCAAATAAAAGTCCTCTCTGGCCTTATCTCCCAAGATACGCGAAAAACGACCCCTTGTTGGGTTAATAGTCACGCTATTCCTAGTGAAGAAACTCATTCCCAGTATCAACTGATGCGAAACCCATGCACCACCAAGAATTCCACTGGCCGCATTTCAACCCCGTGGATCCTCAACCCCGTGCATCATCATTGCATCCACATGGGAAATGTTCGCGTTTCCAAATCCCCTAACATCCACTCTAACCATCTCCGCGGCAAAGTCCGCGTTAATCAACTCAAACTGAGCCCCCGTATCTATCAATGCGTCCGCACGCTTACCAAGGATCTCCACCTTGTTGAATTGTTGAATCTTTAAAAAGTCTGCGTCCCTTTCTATTGCCTGGCTAATATACACAACTATCAACCACCGGACGTTCCACCGCAGGGACACTTGTAAAACCCCTTCATCCTGACCCCGCTTGGACTTACGAGAACGATCCTCAAGAATCCACTCCGCGGCCTCCGGGTTCAATTCAACCCCCGCTCCACATTCCCGCATGTTTCTACGTTTCGAGCATACACCAAGCGCCTCGGAACTGATTAGTTTAAAAGATTCTGGCCACCCTGGGGCCCCGAAAAACACTCTGCGTTCCAACTTGTCCTCCATTCTGACTTTGGAAACCAAAAGTATAACCTGCAGCCTTATTCCCAAATACGGGCTGCTCTACCATGCGGGCCGATCCCTCCTCAACGCGCGCTTCCATTGTTCGGGGGAGCCGCTGTCTCTCCCCCCTAGATCTCCGTTTGTGGTTAGCAAACTTCCACGCTATGACCGTCTACATCACACCAGATGCAATGCAGTCTCCAAGGTCCCTGGGGAGTAGATAATTGTCCCGGCTTACCCCGATAATCCGTCTTTCTGCAACTCCCGCCGATCAGGACAACGCGTCACCTAATGATCGGGCCAACCACACAACAAGCATGCCCCGAGAAACCTTCTACACTCTTCCCTGGTGTGGCCTCTCCTACGAAAATGGAAGCATCGCAGCCTACCACTGACCGAAGCAGCCGGTCTCTGCCCATCTCTCCTTGGTGGTGTCACCTGGCGTTCACCACGATTCCCTCGACGTTCCCGTCGAGACTCAACCCTTGGTCACTCTCCCGTTCGCGTCTCTACTGATCGTACTCATGGTCCCTTATATCCTGATCCATTACGGTAATTCGCCCCAGGCATCGTCCACACTTGTATTTGTTCGCCCCTGGTCCTTCTCTTGCTACGCTCCTCACTACGGTTCCTACCCCCCAAAATTTCATCCAAGAGAACCTTAAGCAGATCCCTCCATTCGGGCTCTCCTCGCGTCCCTCATCCAGCCGCTGAGCACCCAACCAAAGTTTTGCCCCTCCCTTCTCAGAACCGAAGAATACTATGCATAAATTGGCGCCACAAAGCCATATCCGGGCCATCAGCTTCCGGAAAGGCGCCGCCAAACCGTTTCCAACCGCAAAGCGTAATCGCTAAAGGTCTCATCCGTGCGCATGGTCGCATTATAAAATTTGCCAATCTTCTCTTCGAGGGTCTCCAGCTTCTGAAGAGTCACCCATTGGCGCAGTCGTCCCACTACCGAACGATATTTTGCCCCTCTTTCATAGGACTTATCCTCCCATACCTATGGACCACCCACTGACAATCCCACTCTTTTCCTAGTAATATTAAACCCGCTCGAGCTCTACCCAAACCACGTTGGGGTCCTTTCCCCCACCTGTTCTATATCCTTTCTTAACGTACCGCCACTCAACACTCCTAAGCAACTATTAAAGTCTGCACTCCCTCTGGCTCGAAAGGCACGCGCATTGGACGCTCCTTGCCACCGCGCCCGTAAATAGAACCAGCGACTCGCCCTACTCAGCAATCCTTGACCGCCTAAGAACTCTGTCGTTAATTGTTTTCAACAGCAAACTACTCGCTGATCCCGGGCCCCTACTGCCCTCAGGGCTTGATCGTCCGCACCCAACCAGCTGGCCCTTGCCATGGGCGGCCCCCCCAAGCTGCGGGGCATGGGGCTTTTCGCTTGCCTGGAGGTCCCTTCTTCCTTCCAGCGCCGGCCATAACCGACACAGCGGTCGACCAAGGAACTTCCACAGCCACAATCTTCCGCTACTTGGACTCATCACCGTTCGGCGCGGCTTGATTTACCATCCTAATATACACATTTCGACTTGGCGTCGGATTATTGAAAGACTCCTTCTTAGTTATTCCGTCTCGAACAACGCGCCCACACCCCTCTTATACTGGCACTAAGGTCCACTGGAGCCCTTCTATGAAACTTCCCTCCAAATCTGTCTATCTCACGGCCCACTGAGCATGGGGGTTCCATACTACTTCATATATGCTCGGAGGAGACTAATATAGCTCTCCCGAACGCTCCTGGGGGACACCTGCCAGCGGAAACTCTATTACGTCCGGATCAGCTGATTTCCTGGTCGGCAATCGGGGTCGCTGATCCATACACGGTTAAGGTATAAACGATATCCACTCTCTGGACAGCTGTCTTCCCGCAACTCCAATCTGCGACACCGCGGTTCATGTTTGCCCAACCGCTGTCTTCCAACACCGGCCCTCGTCATAAGTAAGCGTCAACAAGCTGCCTTCAAAAGCTGTCTTCAACGGCCCTGCAGAACAAGCGCTTACCTGCTTAGGATGCTCATATGTACACTCTCGTATATTCGCCGAAGCTGACATCAATTGTATCACCGACCCCCTCACCACTTGTTTCCACGCTGGATCACCTAGCTACGACACTACCCTCACAAGCTGCCCCCCCTTCGCAGCACGACGTAAGTGGCTGGCTATTCTAGGCCTCCTGTTAATTCTGCTTGGATCAAGCTCTCTTCAGTATGCCAAATATAACCTCTGCAAACGGCGCATATTCGCTTAACGAGACTCTGTACTCTCAGATAATCGCTCACTAGGATTGCCTGTTGGCCCGCGGTCTCATATACAGCCCCCGCAACACCACAAAACTCACGAATCATCTTCGAGACTCTCGTTACTCAGACTTCACCAAAAATGGCACGAAGCTAGGAAGACACGAAGTGGAGAAGATGGTACCTACCTAGGCGATATGGTATACGAGTAGGAGGAGAGCGCTATCCTCGTCCACACAATCGAACTGTGATACGAAGGCAATGGAGAGGGTCATGTAACACAGGCAATAGGGGAGAATACCACGTTGTAAGCTAAAAGTGTTGGGATCAAGTAAGAATAGTTATTAATTTTTTGGTTGGTTTAATGTGGTCTTCTGTCTCTTTTCCACCAGAGACTCGAGATATTAATGACTCATTATCTAATTATACACGCTCTCAGAGGATCATAGTATAAAAAGGAAGAGGAAGGAGTGTTAGCCCCTTCAAGCAATGTCCCTCCTTGGTCACTCCTATCCTCGTCACGAGACGCTTAGAGGCCAAGTTCAGTGGTTTTATCTGGTCTTTTCTCAATCAACTGCCTCGACGTAGATTATCATAAGACTTTTTGACTGGAGGGAGCTGACCCACCGCGAGAAAGGATGCGGGACTGGGTAAGCAGAAGAAACTAGAGATCGTGCATTAGAATTAATGGACAAGCAGGCAATGCCAGCGAAAGAATGTAACGTATGGAGATATATTATCTTGGCGTGGCGAACTCTGTTTTGGCACTAAAGGTGAAAAAAGGGGCACTTCATTAGTGTCATCTATATAGTACCATCAGAATCCATTTGTGACCGACATTTACTCATAGGATTCTCACCTCACCACTCACTCTCTTTTTTTCCCTTTTTTTTTTATTCATAAAGCCTCAATATCCCTTTCTATGATTTTATTTTAAATTTTTAATTGAGACCTTCTGAAAGCGGAGCAAGAAGAAAGAGCGCTAGATTATAAAAATAGGAAAACTAATAATAACGATGATAACCATGTAATAAAAATAATAAAAATAAAAATAATGGAAAAAACAATAACAACAATAGTAAAAATAAACCTCGAGGCATCAAATTCCTTACATTACCCCCCCCCCACTCTCAAGATAGGCCCTACTATCTTCACAACTTCCCAATCTTCTCTAAAATCCTCATTCGGACCCCAATCACTCCCCACGTATACACACACTGAACCGCGGAAAGCACTAATTCGTTTCAAAACAAAAAAACAGAACATGAAATAAAACAATAAAATATACAACAAAGGTAATTGCGTATGACAATATTTACTTTTTATGCTTCATATAGAAGAAGATAGTTGGAGAACGAGAATTGAAAGTTAAAGAGCAAAAATCTAACCAACAACAGCTCGCTACGGTTTCTCTACCAATGTTCTAAATTTTTACTGGACTTTAATAGAATTGTTTCTGTATAAACCGTGGAAATTACCAAACTTGTGACAGATACAAGTACTGGCAATTAATGTGGGATTTGAAAAAAACTAAGACAAAAAAAAAGGGAAGCTAAGGAAAAAGTGATGCTGTTGCAAAGGAGGCGTAATGGTAACCTCACATCAAAGGTAGAGAGCCTCGAGTTAATTAAATTCTAACAAATAAAATCAAAAACTCAAAAGCTAATCCTACCCTTGGCACAACACACTTACCAGAAATTTAATAAAAGATTACGTCAGACACTTATATTGGAGGACTAGAGTCATTGGTTTTCTTCTCTAACAGTTTCCCCTTATTATGTAATCCCTGAAATGGAGAGTAAGGGAGGTTATATATACCTAAATTAAAGGTTGGGAATGTAGTATCCTCAAGATCACTGTTCCCAGCTTTGTCCAGACCATAATAACTTTCTTCTATACGAGTAAAACCAGAAGAGGAAAATTTTCAATGAGTTTCCGTCAACTAACTATTTATAAAAAAATAAAGATTTAGTTTACCCTACTGGAAGGTTATCTATTTTGTAATAGATGCTAAAATGGGAAAGGTAGCTCCCGTTTGAGGTATAGGAGCTGCCAAAGGCATTTAACTATTACTGCTTAAGCTGCAATAATAAATTTCGAATCCCCTGGTGATCGAACAGTTCCTAAATGCTCGTGCACGTCCTGAGCTGGGTGGAAATAACCGAGCGAAATTAATGCGCGTCACATCACTGTTAGTCGAAGTTCCAGCTGATTATGGTCAACGAAGTGACAGCCTGAGCAACTAGAACTCGCAGTGCGTCTTATGTCGATTTTTTGGCGCGAATACAAGTTTCCCCTTCAGTTTAGGTTAATTAATGGAGCATACACACTCGACATTTCAAATCTTCTACAATAACAAACTAAACATAATATCGCATCTACTTCTTACCAAAAAAGGTACAGACTCATACAAGGAAGGGTTTTTGCCAAACACAAAGTATCCCTAAAAAAGAAACGCAAAATCCATGGGTATATATATAATTAAAACTTTTCTAGTGTATCTGTATGCACTATCACGACACAACTTACTTTTCTGTTTCATTCTACACATCGGATTCAGCCCCATTAGTCCCAACTATGGATTATTTAAACATCAGTATAAATCATACCTATTACTAAGTAACTAGGATATCCCCGGCCTACTCATTGGGCACCACATCACGTAATCATTTAAATACTTCTTTATGATAGAGTACACGCTATGTCCCTTTTTCTCTCGAAGGCAGATCGTTGTTATATAGCATTGAAGTTGATACAGAGCACATAGAAAAATCCAGATATGTAGTATATCAATGAGCCGTTCGTCTATTCTAGGAGAGTACGCTCGCAGTCCGTCCTGCCCAACCATCATTGGGGAAGACAACCCGCGAGTTACCGACGTCTCAAACTTAGGAGGAGTGAATCCTGTTCGATCAAAATCAAAATTAGAGGTACATACGAGCATACGACACGCGATTCTCTGCGCCTCCCAGCAGCTCACTAGGGCTTAATATTATCAACGAAGCGGACTAAGGGCCTTTTGAAACTTTTAATATAAGAACAAATCTTGTCACAAAAGTAAGCTTAACCAAACGTAAGCCAAACTGTAAATACAACTCACTTACATCTTATTCCACACAAGATTTCATATTTACCTAGTTGAGAGCAATTTAACAGAAGCATAATGCACAATCGTTGGCTTCACTATTTTATTATGAATATTCTTGTGATAATGTTTATGTTTAATGGTAACAATAAGCCGGAGTCACATCACTTTTAACGACAATTAATTCCTATGTTTACCGCTACGTACTTTTTCTGGAGCAGAGACATACTCCTCAAGGAGAAAGGTATATATATATATATTATAATATATATATATATATATCCTATCTTAGCTATTCTTATCAGAAGGCCCTCATACTAAGCACAACCTTGCAGGCTTTAAACTCATCAACTATATATATATTACACAATCAAAAAGGAAAAGTTACTGCCATTCCTTCTATGCTATATTTATAAATATCATTATTATATATATATCTATATAAATACTATAAAATTTAGTTATAATATTATAAAAACCTATGTTATCACTATATTACATCTTCAACATATTGAACATTTCTAAAACTTTCATGTGTCTGTATAGGAGAGATAATTTTGTTAAATATTTTTCGGATCGGTGCTTGAATACTTTGTCAGAGAGTAATTAAGAATACCAATGGCGTGTGCACACACCATAATTTGTAAAAGTTTTGTTAACACGTGCGAGGGATTTTGCCCACAACTGGCAAAAAATATTACCCCCATCGCTCATTCAATTCTGGTTATTTACGCTATAATGAATCAATACGGCGGTTCGAAAGGTTGTGTAGGTTATGAAAATATTACTTGTCCGTCAAGCACCTGACGCAATAAAATTATAGACTCTCTGTAAACCCTCACATTTTAAATCACTAGAATAACTTAATCAAAAACATTATGATACGCAAAATACTTTCCCGTTGGAAGCACTGTGAGAGGTATAACTATCACACGAGAGAGAATTATAGGGTCAAAACTCATTAATTTACGCTCGACAGAGAAATCTATTATTCTTTGTGGTAAGGCTTAGACCCTAGAAATACGTTCTTTCTCAACGGTTCTAACCCGATGTATTGACTAGACATCCCTGCCAAATACAGAACAACTACACACCACCATTCATAAGAAGAAAAGAAATTCCCAAACATATGAACAACTATAGAAGATTAAGAAGAAGTAAAGAGTTGAAGTCGTAAGTTATTAATAACTTTGGAAAATAGGCCAGTATAAGCCTAGACGAGTCACTAATTAGGCTATGCACGCACATTGCGTTCATCAATATAAAAAAAACTATAGTTTTTTTAGTGCATTCATAAATAATAAAGCAAGAAAAAATCTTCTACAATTATATGATGAAAAACATAACAAATTAAATTGAAAAAGTGTTAATGTTAAACTAGTCTAGTTTAACACCAAGAGCCAAGCCTAGCTGAACTCACTTGTCCTCTCCTTAGGGCCTATAACTAAAGTAAACACACTATTATTAATGGCAACAGGCATTTTTATAACTAAAAATGGTTTTTAATAATAAAAAAAAAAAAATTTTTAAACAATTTTCAACAAAAAAAATCCATTTGGTAATTGTGTAGATGAAGTGAGTCAAGTGCTTTTACTACAAAACCCAACTAATATAATAAAACAACAGTGAAATAAAAAATTTTAAGTGAATGTAAAATTAAGAAAGGGAAAAAAAAAAAAAAAAAAAAAATTTTGCGATTTACAACGATGACTTTGACTAAGCAGGATGTGGTGCTCAAAATTTAAAATCATCCACAGCCCTTAGGAATTTATACATCATGTAGATGTCTACGGAACATAATGAATCAACATATGTGATTTCCCTGGACCGCTATAATATTTCTGAAACTCTAACTAGTGAAGCGGGACGGTCACAGCTACTAATATATCTTGGTGTTCTGACGAGTGAATCATCCTTCCCGTACCATTCACCGAACACCCATCGAGACACGATGCGAATCGCTACTCCGTCCTGGCAGGACTCTTTCTCTGGCCTTGGTGAAACAAGGGTGAAGGGAAGTGGTTACGAATCTAAGATGTGGGAGATCTCTATCGCTATTAATCCTCCATAATACTACCTCCCTTCTCTGTTTTACTGGATCAATTCACCTGGTATCTTATGTATGTCCCCTCGCTTTCTCTTGCGTCCTCATCTACTACCTCTTGGGGCCTACTACATCTTCAAGAAATAATCTATCTCTAACTCTAATCCACGCACAAGCGGATCGATAGAACTGGTCTGCCGGCGTTCTTGTAACTGAAACTTATTCTTTGCGCAGGTTGACTAAATGAGATAGAATGAATATTTATCTTCGGTCAGCGTAAAGCTTTAACTCTGGAGACAGTCTCTCACTGTATACTCTTGAAACAGACATTAAATGCATCAAATGTGAATCGTTCTTAGTATCTAACTTGCTTTTCGGCGGTCGATTTTTGGGCACTCTCAAACTTGGTTAAGGAATTTCCTTTTATGAAACGATTGTTCCTTTCCGTTGTTCTTATTTCACCTTTTACCTTAGGATATCTTTCCAATCTACTGCTGCAATGAACCAACGTGGGTAATGTTGGATTAATTTTTTCATTCATAATTGGCCGACCTATGCGGGGATCGTGTTTATGCCTGCCTCCTCTTCTGTTCGAATCCCTTTACTGTCCAATAAGTTATAATTCTACATCTCAGATTTATTGCCGTCTCTAACCTTTTGCTCTGTGACTCCATACTCCGACTCTAACCTTCCAGGTGCTAAGCAGATTCCCTCAGAACTCTAGGATAGAAGATCACATTTCATCATCGATTATTTTCGGCACCTAATATTATAACAGGGCGTCTTAAAGTGGATGTTATTCCATTTGATAGTGTGCAGGCTCTCCTCATCTTCATAGGTGTAGATATGCTTATATTAGAGATCTATTGGATTTCTCTTTATATGATTATATTGTTGTTGGGACGAGTGTCTCTCCTGCTTGGGTTGGACAGTTGAGGGTTGTTTTGCCTCTCCAATCTTGTCGTTGATTTGGGCTTATCCATCAGCCTGTTTTGAAGAGGGATTGTATCCCCCTTTTTCGCTTCCTACTCTTTCCACATTCCGTGAAATGGCTATTACAGGGGCCAAGGAGGCACTTGCAAACTTGCTCTCATTTCTTCGTGCGCGCCATCTAGCATCAGTCAACAAATACCCCCAAATGCTCTTGTGATCCGACTTTCCTGCCTATCGCCTTTTTATCAAGGAAAACTAAGTTATATGGGTGGAGTTACGCCCCTGTCAAAAAAAGTGCGTTTTTAACCAGTAGTAACTCAGCAAATTTGTAAGTGGCGAAAAATGTAGTTTCTACCATCATATTTAATAGGAGCTGTATCCTATGTGAATGGTTAAAAGGCTACTCGGGGCCCACGCCTAAGACTCGTATATGAGAAATTATATCCATACATCGCTGACTCGGTAAAATGTGTTTATTAATTTACAACTCTGCATGCCTAGATAGAAACATAATATCCCGGATGTCATATTCTATCAAGAAAATGCAACTAATGGCTTCACAACCATCCTCGTTCCTAGTGGAGCTGATGATGAGCTCTCTCAGTTTTGAGTGATAAAATTGAATTCTTGGTATCGGGAAAATTCGATTTCTCCGACTCAATTTACAACGTGTTGGAAGGGTAAGGATCCTGGCTTTTACTCAATTCGGTAGGCTGAAAAGTCAGTTTCCTATTGGCCCCTTGACGACACCTCTAGTATCCAAGGTTCCATATACAGTACTGCGATGTCGGGTTGAAACATCGCAGGAATTCTTTCGCAATGGCGTCAGTTGCCCTCCCAAAGTTTTAATGTTAAACGTAAATGTTAATAAAGTTTTGCTACATTAATTGTTCTCCTTTCGTATATAATGCACTCTAGCTAATGATCAATTTCAGCAATTTAATTTCTTGGTTAGATATACAGGGAGTTCCATTTTCTAATTTTTACAAAGCTTTATCTGTAGTGATAAATCAAGAGATATTTTAGATCCCTTTCCAACTTTTATTCTCTTCAGAATTAACATTTATGAATTTTTGCTTGCTGAGCAAAGAAAAGCAAAGCTGCTAAATGACGCAATGTATGAAAAAAGTAAACTTCAAATTGCTGTTGTGGGTTGGTAATATTTTAGGGATAGATTTCTTCTTGTGTAAATATATAACTTATACATCTAGAATTTAGCTCAAATATTTATTGATGCACAATGGTCCCTTTCTTGTGAAGTCATCAAGGGGACTGATTCTGAAGCACTCACCTCCAAAACATAATGACCTTTTCAAAATTATATAGCAGATTTATAACTCTTCTTCTAAACGTCTTCTGCGCTGCCGTCCCTTTATAACTTCACTATTAGGTGAAATAATATTTTGTTTGATAATTATATATATGAAATATAATTTTAGAAAATGTTAATTCGTGAGAGATAGATAATTATCATATATTTCCCTGAGGGTAGCTATCTCGGTCATATGCCTTCCTATCCTAGTTGTAATAAAACTAGGAAATGAAAATATAGTCTATGAATTAAAGTGATATTTAAAAGAAAGTGATTTTAATAATACCGAGTCTAGATCAGGTATTTAGCTAAATTCTCCCTTTCCCCCCACTGAAGACAAATTCTCTTAAATGATACTTATTTACATTCCAAATTTTAAAGTTTGGGTCCCCAATAAGACATTAAAAAGTCAAGAATCCTACTAGTTTTATTATGTATATAGCCTCAAAGAAGAGATAGGGAGAGCTGCTTACGTAAATTGCCTGGGTCTACTATTTCTCCTCACACTCACCTTGGCGGATTTCGATTTCGTCCTTCTTTCTAAACCTAGTGGGTGGGAGTCCGAGATAGTAGCGTCGCCTCATTCGAGAGAGCCTGACAAGGGACGGAGCTTGGTTCTGAAGGGACAATCGTCTCAGTCTCCATATCTTAAAAACTCGACTTTTAGCGCTTAACTTTTTTTTACTGGAATATCGTTTCGCCAGTTACTAACGAGTATGGCGTTCTGTTTAGACTTCGCAGAAATGCGCATTTTACTAAATAAAGGTCGCGGAACTGCTTTTCGATTGTCCGGCAAGGTTGGCCTTATACTTTATTACCTATTCCCTTTTACGCAGTGTTCTTTCTAATATAATATATTATTGTGAGGATCAAAGCTTTTCACTTACCAGTCCCTGATTTTTACAAATACATATTCTTGAAATTCTTTCTATTAGAATCTCTCTACTAGTTTCTCATAACTTATGAATGTGTTAGTATGACGGCGTTGCTTCATGGGCCACTCCCTAGGCTCTTTTTTGTTCACCCGATGTGGTTTGCCGCCGGCCTGAGCGCTTGTCCGATGCAACATCCTGGAGAGACTTTTAAGACCGTTTAAGATCTTGTTTTCAACTTTGAGACTTATTGATTATAGAGGCGAAAGGGACCTTACGCGGTGGGTTTTACATAAGTTAGGCTTCCTGCCTGTGTCCTGCACGGCTCTACTCGTTTCTGTAATCTGAGCGAGAGAAGCTTGACCTGTAGAACTCGCTCTACTCGAAGCTACTCCCATCAACACTGAGAGAGTTCATTCAATTATGAGTTACGCTATCTCTTCAGTGCGAGCTCTGCTCAAGCTATGTTTGCTCCTTCTTCCCTGGGTCACTTTTCCTGTATTAAATCTCCTTCTGTCTCTCTTACTCTCTTCTCTCAAAGGTGCGAGCTCCATAGCTTCTGCACAGCAGCTCAAAATGAATCCTGAGTCTAGAATTGAACGCCTTAATATGGGCCATTAATTGCCCTGACAAATTTTGCTAGTCCTATGAGCCTTTTTTTGGACCTTGCTATCTGGGTTTTGGTTTCCCGTCTCAATTATTATGGGGCCTCCCAACAAACTATTTTTGTGGTTCACTGCCATGCTAGTCAGACAGTTTGTGTTTAGTCTTCGGAGGGGGTGGCCCTTTGTGGTACGCTCACTGTTTTTTTCTTGCGGGACACAATCGAAACATAATTCACATGTTCCGCGGGGACTTCTTTTCACAGTTATCCCCTCTGAATCTGTAATCCTATCTGAATTTGTGAGCCCACACGGGAGGTTGCGCTCATAACGCGAAGGTAAAGCTCCGTATTAGCGCCTCTAGGTTCAAACAATTAAGAAACCTGGAGCGCTTGAGTTACGTAGAACGGTCGAAGGAAGCGCTAGCATTGTGTTTTGGAAATCTTCAAGTCAAACAGTCACTTAAAAAAAGAAGACTGATAGGCTAATCACTTCTAAGCAAGGGACTACACGTCGATATCTCTTTTTTCAACTTTCTTGTCCGGAGTACTGACTTTCCCGACTGACCCTTCATTAGGGAGGTTCCGCAACAGTAGAGAGATTATTCCTTTGCTCGGCACCACCGCGATTTCACTTGTAGTAAGTATACTCCAGGCTAGAGAAATCCTACTGTATTTCGCGAGTCAAATTTGCGCGACTCCGTGGGTGCCCTTTCTGGTGAAAAAGTCACTACATATAGAGTTTCAGCGAATCCCGAGTCCTCTCTTCTCTCAAATTGCGACGAATCCAAAGATTCTGAAAGCACCGAGTCCTACTCCGAAGTATCCTGTGATGAAGTCTTGTTGTCACCAGATTTTCTACCCCAGCAGAAATTCTTCAACAGAGGAATGACGGGTTATGCCTCTTACATCAATTTTCAAATATTTCCGCCAATGAAGTATTTTAGCTTTTTCAGTGTGTAGATTGACTACAAAGAACTGCACGCAGCACAAGAAGCTAAATTAAACCTTCAAGAAAATATTTTAAAAAAACCAAAGATAATACCTGGTCTCCATTTCACAGCCTTATCAAAAAGCACTATTATGATCGGGAATGTATCTTAAAACTGGGCTGCGAGGCCGGTGAATTAATTTGTCAACCTCAAATCTGGTTCAGAATCCGTTTTCTTCTCCGTCTATTATAAGTCTTATTCTCTTATTCTCATTCTCTAGAGAATTTTGGTGTTAAGAAAACCTAATGGTGCATCCCTCTAAGCACAACTGCGCTTTGTATGGAAACCAGATATGCCAAAGTAATGTAAAGCACACTTTGTACAAAGTTGTGTAGTGAATGTCAGAGATCTACACTCCTTTTTCCGCCTAAAATTACAGCCCTCCATATGAATCCTTATAGGCCAGATCGCCAAAATGTCCTTCTAAGTACCATCCATATCTCGAGCCTTCTTAACACCATGCTTCAATGCAATACGCTATCATACAGTAACTTTTACATTGATTGATAGGTTCTCGGTTATCCCTCGTTGCTTTCCCTTGCACAACCATACGCGAAACCTCTACGCATAGGTGGAGGTAATTCTCCTCAGAGAATCTCATCCACCCCCAATGAAGCCTGGTACGTGGTGGGACTCTACGTTTCTTGATTAGCACCGCGTATATGCAGTTTCACGTTCGGCTTGTATTCGGGGGTTTGTTGTCGAGTCTCAGCGCTCGCATAACTTACCCCTCTAACGCCTCCATGCCACAAAAGCAAATGGTAAGCCTTCATCCGAAACTCCCATAGAACATCATGGTTGGGCCTATCTCTCTCTGGCGGTGCCTCGCTGTTGGATTGAGTCTGCCGAATGATGTCATGACTGCCCACTGATACTCTTTATGGCTCTGGGTAGATCCTCTTCCACCCCATTTTGGTCGCCTATTCTGTGTCTGCGTTTTTAAAAACCAAAAACAATATAACAAATATAGCGTTGGCAACACCCGCCCTCCCCTCTTTCTGCCCTCGGGCCCCCCTATATTGCTTGCTTCCTTTGGCTGCTCAGCTTTTAATTGCATGTTCCCCCTTTTGCTGTTCCAATCACCGTCGTCGTCACTTTGATCGGGTGCTAGTATAGTGGAATGCCACCCTTTGCTCATCATTTAATGATGGGCTCTGGCTTCTCTGGTGCCGGTAGTGCCGTGAGCCACAAAATTCCGAACTGCTCAAACACCTGGCGATGCGCATTAACTAGTGCGTGCATGATGCGGGAGTTTCTCTGTCCCCATGTCCATCACGTGAACAATTGCTACGCTAAAAACACACTAAATTATTCTTAGGAATCTCTCCCTCGATCGGTGCTCTCATAAGTTATCTCTATCTTTGCAGAGAAGCTCCAAAATATATGTGCCAAATAGTCTGCAAGATGTATATAATTGGTATTAATTAAACCAAGAGCAGGAAGCTAAGGGCTAGGACAACATCAACTTAGTAACCTCACTCATATCATATAGGCCCCTATCCTGTTCTATAGTTAACACAGATTTAATCTGAATAATGTGTACCATCCACCTCAGAAATATGGATGTGACATGTGAAAACTTTAAATATATGTAAAGCAATATTACTTTATGCCTAACTGGTTCTAAACTCAGGGTAATTCGACTGTATAGGAAGATGTAGATACTGGATTATATTATAATTCAAATCACTCATATTGTGGGGCCAAAAGGCTTATATATTTTCATATATGCCAGTATATTTTATCTCTTGTTTTAGTTTATATCTATATCTCTAGTGATATAAAGGTGAAACTTCATGTAACATGTTGATTACTTTTTAAAGGTATAAGTCATTTTGCTAGAATTTAAGTTTCCATCCATACCTACTGGGAGTTTTACTTAAGGGGCTAGGTCATCTAAAATTAACGTTCTCTTTTGAAAGCGTAAGCGCTGGGCTGATTCCCAGCCCGCTGCTGAATATCTGCCCCACGTAAACTTGGGACTATTTCACCGTCCCCTCCTATCAAACTCACCACCGTGCGAACCCTAACTTGGATCTACATTGAGAGCTCATTATGTCTTTATACAAATACATTGTTTGTTCTAATTTTTATGCTGTGACTCAATTATCGCGTCTTAGAACTCCTATTACTATACGCGCTAATATTATAGCGTGAAACGCCACACACAATTGACACAGATCTGAGTAAACTCTTTTGGCAAAGCGTAGCACAAAAACTTAACTCCCAGGCATCTCAACTTGGAATACATGTCATCTAGAAGTGAGCATAGGGAGTAAGTCTCACGAAAACGTACACGCTCCGCATACGGCATTCAGAGATAAAAAAAATCTTATAAAAAATTTCAAATGAAATCAATGAAAAAGCGAGTAAAAAACATAAAAATCTGTAGTCTGGAAAACTCAGCCCCTCCTGAGAAAAACCAGCGTACGCTAGTAGACCTATTCCTACTTTTTTTCATATTTTAATCAGATTAATCTTTCATATTAAACTTTATTAAAACTTATTACCTCATTTGCTTTTAATAGTCAATGTTTAAAATTCAATTTATATTAAAATAACAACCTTAGCATATAAATTCAATAAATTTTTCAATTATAATAGATATAATTATTAATTAACACAATATATATTAGTAAAAAAATTCCTCTATACTAAATTCTTCATAGCAGATTCATCACACTTATTAGGAAAATTAAAACTATAACATTAATTAGGCCAATTAAAAATCTATAGTCTTAATGCAAGTTTACATTACAAATAAGTACCTTGAGGCATTTGAGTGGCAAGGGGTGAAGATATAGTAATAAAATTGAGACTTTGGCTTCCATAATGAACAGGCATTTGTCTTCCTTTTCCAAGATCATCCTCGTTTCCATAACACTGGTTCATAAAATTATCGAGAGAAAATCCTCTATACATCAACACACCTGGAACATTAGGAAGAAATACCCTTTATTAAGAACACTCCAAAATAAAGTATAGCCAAAGCCAAACCAATATTAAGTGAATGAGATGCAACAAATGATCTAACATCGTTCGAATCACCAATAGGTATATATATGAAAGTTTGAAATTAACACAATTTTTTCTAAATAGACTGCTCTTTAGCCTCTCACCTGCTTCCCTATACTGCCCAAATATGTAATCATCATCATGGAGAGCTGCTGCAGAACCAATATGGGTTCCTTCTTCTCCGTAATTTGTCATATAAAAAGAGATTCGGCCTTGTCTTTGTGATTCATACAAAATTCGGTCCATTGTATTGAGAAGGGTCATTTTTTGATACATTTTAACAGCTTTCTCTTCATCAAGCTGAAATTGACAAAAAAAAAAAATAATTTACTGGCAAAATTTTTTGTGGCTCAACGGTCGGTAGTAATGCGGCTGAGTTGCGAGGCAAAGGGACATAATTCTATTCCTTTTTCATATCCTAAGTAGCAATTACCTAGAGAAGTTTCCCTCCTACAATTTGAGGCCTTTATAAAATTTTACAAATTCAAAGCAATTGATTGGGATTCTATAACAAGTTTAAGAAGAGTATATTTTACTACGTAAGCAAAAAGCCTATAAATAAACCAGCACACTTTAATTATTAATTAATAATTAGTTTTAAACATATAAAGATGATAATTGACCTGAGGATCATGTGCAGGATCAATAATTTCTCCTTTCCTGTTCATAACCCGATAAACTGGAATTCCATCATACAAATCTGGTTGTATAAATTCAATTTCTTCCGTCCATTTTGAACGAGAACCAGGAAAATTTGGTCTATCCTCTACTTCCAAGCTCATATGTCTCTGAAAAAAAAATAAAAATAATGAAAGAATATTGTATAATAATATATACTGTATCTTTGAGTTAGCTTATAGCTTGGCATAAAAATAAATAAAAATCATGGTAACTACTAAAACAATTTTGGATCTGCACCGAAGAATTATTTCACAAGGTATCAATAAAGTAATATTTACAAGTGAACTAACTAGATAATTGTTTCATACTCTAGAATTAAAGCAAGTCACACGATCTTATATATATATATATATATATATATATATATATATATATATATATATATATATATATATATATATATATATATATATATATATATATATATATATATATATATATATATATATATATATATATATATATATATATATATAACTATAACTATATATATATATGTAATAACAACAACTATATAATATATATATATATATATATACCGTGTATATGTAATATGTATGTAATATAACTACTATACTATATGTAACATATGTAATAGCTGGCATATAGTAACAATAATATATATATGTATATGTAATATATATGTATGCTATGTATATACCAGCAACCATATGTACAGTAGCCAGCCATAGCAGCAATAGCCTTCATATATATCTTGCTGTAATAATAATAACCAGCAACCAATAACTGTATTATAACAACTATATATATATATGTATATATAACCAATAGTAACCAATAGCAGCTAGCCAGCAATAACAATGTGTATAGCAGCAGCAACCAACCAACAGCAATATGGGCCAGCGTAACCAACTGTAGCCAGCAATAGCTAATGCTTCAACAACAATAGCTGTAGCTGTATAATAATAATATATATATCGCTGCTTCTTCTTCTTTCATATGTAATAATAATAGCAATGTATGTATGTAATATATATATAATAACAATATGTAATAATAACTTAAT
>JABUQX010025415.1:0-10000 GCA_015478945.1 Trachelipus rathkii | reverse complement strand
TGATTTTAATTTTCATGGTATTAAATGGCATTCCTTGTCTAATATGGGCAATAGTAGTTCTGCATTCATAAATTGTATAGATAACTTTTTGACCCAGATGGTCCAAGAACCCACAAGATACGATGCATTATTAGACTTAATATTAACTAATGATGAAAGTATGGTGGATGAAGTTAGAATTTTGGGGAGAATTTAGGACTTAGTGACCATAATATAATTAAAATTTAATATGAATGTGATATCTGGGCCCCAATTTAAGTTAATAAGGAAAAGATCATAGATTTCCGAGAAATGGCGATTTTACTAAAATTTCGAGACATGCTTTGTATAACTGACTGGGATAAAGAGTTTAAAGACCAAACTGTTTTATCATGTAGAACATTTTAAACAAATTTTAATGAAAATTCAGTCATTATGTTTTAAAGATAAACCCATTAGGGTGGAGAAGAGAAAACCTGTTTGGTGGAATAGAGATAAGAGAAAAAATCAATATGAAAGCGCAGATGTTTTAAAATATTCCAAGGAGTAGTATAGGGAAGGTGATTTAGAAAATTATAGGAAAAATGAAATGAACTTAACCAGTCAATAAGAAGGCAAGAGAGGTAGAAATTAATTTAGCAAGGAATAGTAATAAGAACAGGAGGAAGTTTTTTAATAAATTTAAAAGTAAGAATAGGACAAATGGTCCAATTAAAAGTGATGAAAATTTAGTGAGTTCAGATGGGGAGTTGGTCAACATTTTCAATGCTTATTTTTCTTCAGTGTTTACAGAGGAAAGATTAGATAATAGTTCAGAGACTAATAGTTCTTGTATCCATGTAACAAATAGACTTACAGAATTTGAATTTGATGTAAAAGATATTAAACGTTTATTAGATCATCTTGATCCAAGTAAAGCTGCAGGCCCTGATGGTATATATGGTGGAATTCTGAAGAGGGTAGTTTCAGCATTACAAAGGCACTGTATTTGATTTTTAAGACGATCTATAACATTTGGTGAGGTACCAGATGACTGGAAAAGCAGCATATGTTGTGCCTATTTATAAGAAGGTAGTAAGGAAGATTTGGAAATTATAGGCCAGTTAGCTTAGCATCTCTGGTTGTAAAGGTTCTGGAAAAGTTACTGAAAGGTCATATAGAGAAATATTTAGAAGATAACAAGACATTGTATATGACTCCCAACATGGTTTCAGAAAGGGTAGGTCCATGTCAGACAAACCTTTTTAGAATTTATATGAATACATTACTGACTGCATTGACCGAGGAGATCCAGTTGATGATATATATTGACTTTAGCAAGCTTTTGATGAGGTTCCCCACATAGGCTGATGAAAAAGTTATTGCAGTAATGGTATAGATGAGAACTGTTTATAGTTTATTAAAAGAGCAATTCTGAAATAGAAAACAGATTGTGCAGCTTAAATGGGAATATAATCATCCATGGGAAAATGAGTGAAGTGGTGTCCCACAGGGTTCAGGTGCTGGAGATATTGTTCCTCATATATAAATGATTTAGACCAGGACTTAAATGCAAGGTTTCTAAGTTTGCAGATGATGATACTAAAGTGGCCACCTCAGTTAGAAATAGTGAAGGATTATAAAGATTTAAAATGATCTTGATAAGCTTACTTGGGTGGGCAGATAAGTGGCAAATGAATTTTAATGGCTAAAGTGTGGGTTCTTCACTAGTTACTCAAAAGTTTTAACTACGATATGAAGGGGGAGTGGCTTGAGTCTGTGGACCAAGAAAAGATTTAAGTGTGATTATAAGTAGTAATTTGAAAGTAGCTAATCAATGTTTGGAAGCTAGAAACTAAAAGCTAATAAGATGCTGGGCATAATAAATGTAATGTTGTTTACAAAGAGCAGAGTTTTTGTATAATGTCGTATAATATGTTAGGCCAGTAATAGAGTGTTGTGCACAAGTTGGGCCCCTTATTTAAAGAAGACTTAGATATACAGAGAGAGTGCAACGTGGAGCAACAAGGATGATTTCTGGGTTTGAGGTTGTAAGAGCTATGAGAGGAGGCTGAAGGAGTTGGAATATTTTCTGTAGAAGGGTCCTCAGAGGTTGTGATACAAGTCTACAAAAAATATTTACATCTATTAGAAAATTGGGGACCAATAAATTTTTCATAGTGAACATGGACGTTGACCAGGGGCATAATAAGAAGATGAAGGTGAAAGCATTTAAATCTGATCAAAGGAGCTTACATTCTAGTAATAGATTATTTAAATTTTGAATGAATAGAGGAGGTTTGTTGAAGTGTGTTCCCGATTGCAACATTTAAGAAAGCATTTGACGATAGGTATATGGATGGTTGGGGTATCATAATATATGTAGTAAATTAGGCAGGGTTTTTAATTATAAGTTATTGTTAGATGGCATGTGTAACCATAACTTAGTATATGGATGGTTTTGGTATCATATTTATATATCATTAGTTTTGACTAAGCCAAATTGGTGGATTTGTAGTTACAACTAATTGACAAGTAAGCCCTAAGGTGCTTTGAGGCTTGGAATGAAAGTGTGGATAGTGTGTTCACGTGGGGCGTCTTGTATAAAACAAATGCACTTTTTAATTTTATTTGTCATGTATGTACCACTTTAGGTATAACTTCGTCTCCTGACTTTCCCCTAATGCACTTTTTGGAATTTTTTTCTGAAATTCAAGGCCATATAGTAGGTAATAAGCACACAAAAAATAATAATGTAATTCTAATAATAATAGTTTTATTAAAGTTAAAATAAGCTCATTCAGCCTGACTTGGAGGGGTGAATGGGACTGCATTGCGAGGGGTGAATCGGAACATCTGTTTAAATTCCTCTTTTACGTATAAATTCAATTTTATATTTTAATTTTTACTTAATATAATTGTTTATCATATTAAAATTAGTAATAAGTAATAAAAATATCAATAATGATAACAAAATAAAGAATAAAAATAAGGTGGTCCAATTCACCCCTCTCCGCTCAAAATTTTGACTTTTTGGAATTCGTATTTTTATATAAATTTCATTTTTATTTTAAATTTTTACTTAATATAAGTAACTATTTATTATATTTAAATTAATTATACATAATAAAAATGTCAATAATAATACGTAAAATACGAAAAACAATGGTGGTCGATTCACCCCTTCATCAATTTTTACGGCGGGGTGAATCAGACCAAGTTAGGCCCCGTGATTTTGCCACTAATACTGTTTGGAACAAAAATTTACTTTGCCAGTTTAAAGCTAACATACTCGAGTGTAGCCACTGAAAAAATAATTAAAATCATCCACAATTTTTCATTTATAACATAAAAAAACTCACATTTTCAAAGTGAAATTCTATTGAAGGGCATTTGTACCCTAATTTATTATATTTTTAAAAAATATAAAACTCTCTAGATTTAAATATGATCTAAATAAAACTTGTAGTACTACAGTGTGGCTAAAATGAGCGAAAAAATTTTTATTTTTTTTATTTTGTAGAGTGGACGATCACCTCTAAAGGAGTCATCAGACTCATGACACTATATATATATATATATATATATATATATATATATATATATATATATATATATATATATATATATATATATATATATATATATATATATATATATATACAAGTAAATAAAACTAAAACTAATATATATATATATATATATATATATATTATATATATATATATATATATATAATAAAGTATCTTAGGCTTTCATTTCCTTTAAATTTATTAATAAATTTGAAGAAAATCTTAACTTCAGTCTGAAATGTTTTATGTCATGTATTGGCAACTTTATAGTCCATTGCAAGTTCCAATATTTATGACAAATAATTAAGTAGGGCCTATAGCTATAACTATTTTCATTAAAATTTTAATGTTTTTGGCATTTTTATTGTTCTGTGCTAGATTAGGCCTTATTTAATATATTTATGCTTATTTTCATGCAGTTCTTAAAAAAATTATGGATTAAAATAATTTCCAATCATGTTATGACTGATGTCATAACATGAGGTGCATTATCAATAAATATTTAAATTAAAAAAGTATTCTTATTGTTCCTGATGAAGCATCATTGTTCTGATGACATCACTAGACTTCATAATGTGCTCCAAAAATGTTATAGCATTATAATTCTTCAAATAATTTCAAATTTTCCATAGGAAAACAACTTGTTTTTGTTATTTCTATAGGGTAAGAATTATAACAGACATACAATTGGCTATAGAAATACTCAAATTGTAATTAATGATCTCTGAATCATACTAAAGAAAGGGAAAGGTTTACATTACAGTGGTTAAGTAGCATTTATGCCCAATTAATCTAATTGGGCAATGTGAATTATGCCCAAATGATTGTATTTTAAATTAATCTATACTAAAAATGTAGAGATGGAAAATCAAATTAAATAAATTACATGTTTAAATTATTAAATAATCAAATTTAAATTCAGAACATGGTCTACATTGATGAGAATGACTATATTTGATAAATTTGGTTAGATTAAAATGGACTATATTTCAGTAGGTAAAATTATCAATATCTGATATGTTGACAAATAGCCTAAATAATTGGTAATAGTCCTTTTGAGGGTAATGTATCAATATCGATATTTTAGAAAAGATAATCGATTTTATAATATTGTTATATATATAATCGAAATTACAAATTCGGAAATGATGGCGATGTGCTTCACAACTTGCATAAATTTACCAACGAAGAAATATCCCCATTCACGTTCTTGTAAATTAATGGTAATTCAAATGATAAAAATTCAATAATATTTTAATGTATTAGATTAGTTTATAACGAGAGAGAGAGAGAGAGAGAGCAGAGAGAGAGGGAGGAAGGACAGAGGGGGATAAGGGTGAGAAGGGGGAGAGAGAGAGAGAGGCAGAGAGGAGAGAGAGAGAAGAGAGGAGGGGAGAGGGGGGAAGTAGAGAGAGGAGGGAGAAGAGAGAGGAGCGAGAGAGGTGGATAGAATTTTTGTCGCTCAGGTGGCCACGCACCGTCCCGCCTGTAAACCGTCTTCTGGCGAGAGACAGGATTTAACTCTTTGGTATCATCAAAGACTATCGGACTTATTTCTTACACCTAAGTTATTAGTAATTTGGATGTGGAGCGGTAGGTTCCCTAGGCGATGGTTAATTATTATTCGAGGTAGGTTTTGGAGCGCGAGCACCCGTCTGCATAATACACGAATAGCGTCCGTTGCCGGGTACCAAGAAGAAGTTGAGGGACGTTCTCCTCCATCAAAAGCAGCTCGGGTTTTCTGTTTTGTGGATCTGCGGGGAGATCCAAGGTAATTCACTCACTTCAATTTTAATTTTTTGCTTTTTGGGCCAAAACTCACTTCGGGAATGGTCATTTATTTGTCAACTTGCGCTCCCACCCCTGTTTGAAACATTCAGAAATTTTGGCTTCGAAAGATGATAAAAATGAATCCTTGATATTATTTTGTTGTTGTTGTTCCTTTAATTATTGTTTCTTGATGTCTGAAGGAATTCCAAGGAAATGATTAAAGGCTAAGTATCCTTCTAAAAAAACTTACTTCACACTCCCGTGCGACTAATAGACAAGCCCAGGCAGGGATGTTTCGCTTCTTCATTTTTTTTAGCAAGCCTATTTTGACATGGTCCATATGATGTGAGTAGAAAAACAAAATCCAATTTTCCGAACTTTCATTTCTGGAAATTTTAGCCATTTTGAAATACTTTATACTTTTCTTATACTTTTTTAATAAATACAAAGGTCGCCTAATCATGTTTGATTACATTTTGAACATTAGAAATTAATGGTTAATAAAAAAAAGAATTACTAATTAGTAGTTTTCTTAAACTGAATTTTAGTTTTGTTTTTTTCTAATTTACATAATACTAATTCACTCGACCCTCGTTTCCACACTTTTTTTTAATCAGTAAGCTAAATTATCAAGACTAGGTAAGTTTTCTTATTTTTTTTTTCAATGAAAAAGTTTTTACCAGTATTGCTTTTTCTGTTTTATAGTATTTTTTAATTCTTTTAAAAATTTTCTTTGTCCCCCTCCGCTGGAGTAAAAGACGTTTCTTAAAGACTTAATTATTAAAAAACATAAGAAAAATATAACAATGAATCTAATCCAAGTTAAGTTGTTACATTTAAACAAACAAAAATTTTATATCTAAATTATAAGAAACCTAAAGACTAAAATTCCGACTTTACACGCTTCTTCCACTTAATACTAGGGGTCTTTCCCGTATCTTGAATCCCCAGTGGGTATTTGTCTTAATTTATGGAGTACTTTCCCGTATCTTTAATCCCTAAGAAGAATCTATTCGAAGGAAACGTTTGGTAAAAGTTTTTCCTAAGATCTGTATATTAACAAACTAATAAGTAGAAGTTTCTTCCACCTTCACTAATCCCACTAAGTAACTTAAAGATTTTTAAAAAAACGGTTTAAAAAAAAATATCAAAACCTATGCTAACTATTATACTGATCGTAAACATTTCTTGGAAGTCTAAAAAAAATCATAATGAAGATTATAGCCTGGAGGCAAATAATATGTCTTATCTCCTCTAAGTATTCAAATTCAATTTGACAGGCGGAGGTTGGACTTAGAGTCTCGCTTGACTCCGTTTGTTTCTTTTACCTTGCTTGTTGTAAGCTTGTTCTTCTCATCCCTGTTTGACTTCCTCGTAACCCTGGGGGTATATTCTCGAGGGCCAGTATAACAATTGATGGCCGGTCTATACGACGGAATCTTCTTCCTGGTCTCTTGATGGTTTCCCTTGTGGGTGAATCTACAGCAATAGGAATGGGGTACCCATAACTTTCAGGAATATTAAGAGATTTCTCTGGGAAGGAATTCTTGAGGGGATCACCGTAGGCTCAAATACCACTCGCCTTCTTTGCTGCATGGTCATGAAGATTTCTCTAGTAGGGGATTCTAATGAAATCTCTTGGGGAATGGGTGAGCAAAGCGGTCTAAACTCTTTCTCTGAAATCTACGGGATAAGAGGTAAGATCTTGGAGTCATTTCTAGGTGTTGGGAACCAACAAAATCACCGTTCACAGACGACCTGATTCTGCAAGCTTTCATCTGCTATTACACTTCAGGTTCCAAAGGGGTTGGATGTTTATGGGAGTCTGGTAACTCCAAGTATTATTCCCAATAGAAGGTGGTGGTGGAGAGTTGAAGGAATAATAGGAAGTGGTCGTGGTGGAGTGGAGTATCCTCATCTCCACTTCCTCTTCTGAACTAGTTTCTGAATCACTCTCTTTGGTGCATCCGTTTCCACCCTTCCCCTTTCGCTTCCTTGGAGTTTAACAGTTCTTCAACGCTCGAGGTCCAAATTTTGTCATTTTCAAAGGAAAACTGGGAATCCGTTATCTTTTCGGCTGACAGGCACTTTTGCATTATCTACACGGACCGGAATGTTTACCTGAACTCAGACCACCCATGCGATTCGTACCGTTGCGCTGATGTCGGAATATATACGATCCATTACATCACATTAATTGTTTGGTCCCTCTCAAGACATCTTATTATATAAGGTCCTCAGATTTTGACATAGCTTTGAGCATGATGGGGCTTCCTTAACTGCTCCTTGAAAAATAATCCCTATTGATTCTCTTTGCTTGGCTTTTTTGTGCTGTTGTTCCAATGTCTTAGTTGTTTCTTCCTCCAACTCTCTCTGGCCAATCTCTTATAGCTATCCGATCCTTCTACCACAGTATCTACTTCATCTTATATGATGAAATCTTTCTTCTCACGATTTCATAAAGAAAACATAATCTGGTATTTCATAGGGTACTCTCTTTACATATCCATGCAATAGGAAATGGGGGGAGGATCCGATGGATCGATTATAAGCAGAATTGATGGCTATTTGGGCAAAACTGAGATATTTATCCCAATCTTTGTGGTTGTCTTTTATGTAATGACGTAGAAAAGACTCGATGTCGGAGTTTATTCTTCACTACTCCGTTCTGGAACTTTATAAGGCAGTAATATTACTTTTTTATCTAAGCTTTACATAGGTCCTTGAACACCTGGCTCGTAAATTCAAGGGCATTATCTGAGACAAGGACTTGGGGGGCAGAATGCCTACATATGGCCCTCTCCTGTAGTGCTCGGGCGAATTCTTTACTTGTTCTTGTCTTACAAGCCACTAATTCGACATAACGGGTAAGCACGTCTCAAAATACTAAGATATATTGGTCTCCAGATTCTGTACAAGTTGGAAGCTTCCAATACTATCCACGGTGAACCCGTGAGAATGGGTATAGGGCTAAAAGGCCATCGATTTTCTCTGCTGGAAGGAGGTTTGGGACCTTTTGCCTTGCCACAGTACGCATTGTGTAATATTCTTTTAACAATCGAGTGGGGGAATACTTCTCCTTTACCTCTTCTCTGTTCTTCGCCACCCTGACACTGCTAACGGAACATGACTGATCTATCACAGGTGTAGATCATATATACTGTCCATGGTGACTTGGATGAGATAGGGTTTGTCTGCGTACATAACAAAACACTTTAATGAAAAGTGTGGGCTACGTTTCTGGATTTGCCTTGCCCATTGTACCATTTAACACTCCACCTTGGGACTTTTCTTGTTTCCTATGAACCGTTTTCTTTGTTGGGGGCGAATCTTTTCGGGGTAAACAAGGTCTTTTATTTTCACGGATATCTTGGATAAAGAAAACGTCAGGCGCCGGATGTCTACTCAGATAATCCGGCGGGACATTGGTTTTCCCTTTCTTGTACACAATGGTGGGGGAAAAGCTATTGACAAATAGATTCCATCTGGCCAGTCTACCAGTCTGTTGTTTGTTTCGGAAGATGAAACAAAGAGGTTGATTATCGGTGATAATTGTCACCTTGTAGCCGAAGATGGTGTTTTTAAACTTCTGTAGGCAAAACACCACGGCCAAGCATTCCTTTTCTATCGTATCGTAATTCTTCTCACTACCTCGGAGTACACGAGATACGAATGAAAGGGGCTTTTCCTTTCCATCATCTGTAAGCTGGTACAACACGCCCCCGATGCCGTAGTTACAGGCATCAGTATTTACAAAGAACTCTTTACTGTAATCGGGAAACGTTAACTGTGGCTGTACCACTAACTTATCTTTTAATGTATCGAAAGCCTCCTGGTGCTTCTTCGTCCATATAAATGGGACATCTTTCTTTACCAGATCATATAAAGGCTGTGCAATTAACGCAAAGTTCTCTATCAAAAAGCGAAAGTATGAGAAGAAACCTAAAACACTCTGCGTTTCTTTTACGTTTGTAGGAGGGATAAAACTTTTCATAGTCTCGACCTTAGCAGGGTCCGAGGAAATCCCATCCCTTCCTATCTTAAAGCCTAGATAAAGGACTGATGATTGTAGGAAACTACACTTTGACAATTTTACCCTCAAATTATTTTCTCGAAATGCCATAAGAACTTTCCTTAAATTTTGAAAGTGCTCCTTTACATTTTTGCCCATCACTAGGACGTCGTCCAGATACACCTGTGCAACGGGTCCTAGGAGGTGATTCAACGCCATTTGCATTACGCGAGCGTACACCGAGGGTGCGTTCTTATGTCCAAACATGAGTCTAGTGGGGCAAAAGAGGCCTTTTCTGGTTCTAAAAGCCATCAGCTTTTGTGTCTCTTCCTCAACACCTAGTGAGTTGTAAGCATCTATAAGGTCTACTGAGCTAAATACTGTACTGCCTCCTAACAACGTAAATATCTCTTCAATACTAGGTAGAGGGAACACGTCTTGAACGCTGTATGAATTTAAGTAACGGTAGTCAATGCAAACTCGAGGTCTCGTCGAATTCTTCTTTGCTACCAATAACAGTGGGGAGCTATGTGGGCTGTAACAAGCCTTTATATAACCCTTTTTTAAAGCTGCATCAGTAAAATCATCTATATCTTGCAGATACCGGTGTGGTAAGCGATATTGCTTACGAAATATAACTTTTGGAGCGTCAGGAAGTAGTTCAATTTTGAATTTCTGCAGGAGGCAG
>JABUQX010025414.1:12500-30262 GCA_015478945.1 Trachelipus rathkii | reverse complement strand
TAATAATAATAATAATCATATAATAATAATAATCAATATAATTAATATAAATAATTAATAATAATTAATAATAATATAATGAATAATAATAATATAGCAGCGAGAGATTGATTGTGGTACTTGAAGCGTGGTGGATGGAAAGAACGAATGCAGTATTCAGTCCATGGTGATTTTAAATCCCCTTGAAAAATTTTAACTGAATATTAATATACACAAGAGAGATTGGATGGTATAATAATTCTTTAAAAGTTTATAATTTATAATGGGAAATGAATATAGGCTCTGTTTATAAGAAATGAGCTTGCAAGATATCTTAAAGATGATTGACCTGAGATGAAACATCACAAAAAAAAATAATGAACTAATTAATAATTTGCTTCCTTGCTTATATCAAAATATAAAACTGAAACTAGCTTATGGAGTAACACATCAGGTTAGAAATAAAATAGTCAAACAATTGACTAAATGATAGACAATGACTGAATTATAAAAATGAGGCTAGTTTATGTAATATGTGATACTTATTTGATAAAAAAAAAAAGGTTGCAGCAATCCAATCATGGTTATAAAAAAAATCATGAATCTTTCATCTGGTTATAATTTATGGTAATAATTCAGTAAAAATATATATTCAAGGTTCTGCCCTATATAAAAAATTGGCTGAATTACAAATATAAAATGTGAAATGATGAAAGACTGGTTCAATTCTGAATGATTGCAAATTTAATTACACTGGATAATTATTCAAGCATAGAAAAAATGAGCATAAAAATCTTAGCTATCTATGAAGTAAGCCTTATGGCTTGAGCTTAAGTTTTTGGTTATTATATTATAGAAAACTTTTAAATTAAATGAATTTTTGCAGAGTTTATTTTTTAATATATTTTCAGCAAAATAAGAAGGAGATTTATAAACTAAGAAACAACCAAGTCTCACCTTTGTTATTCATGCAGTTTTCCTCTAAGACTAACATTTATGTCTAAATGCTCAGGGATGATTGGGGGCTGAAGTAAAATTAGGAATCCGCTCACGTTGTTTTTATAGTTTGAACATGTTTTCCAGAAGGTTATACAACCAAAAGGTTGTTTTTAAAAATACCTAGAATAGTTTTGGGAGTTTCAGTCCTAAAGTTCCTTATTTTTTGTAAAGCTCATAGACCACAAGAGTTCCCAAAACCCGGTGGGCCGCGGCACTGGAGGTGTGCACGCGAGAATCTGTCAATGGTGCCGCGTAAATCTTTTAACCTAATGTGTAACATCTCTAACCATTTTAATGAAATTACGTTTCAATTTATTAGGCAAAAATTCTTTATAAAAAGCTAATCTCCCTCTCTCCTTGAAAGTAAATTATATATATATATATATATATATATATATATATACGTATATATATATATATATATCTATATATTATATATATATATTATATAATATATATATATATAAATATATATATAATAGTATATATTATATATATATAATATATAATAATATATATATATTATATGATATTATTTGCGCAACAGATAATAGCCTTTGTGCTTTGTGGGTAGAATCAGTAGAAGTTAGAGTCCAAGAAGGTAAATAAATTAATTAGATGTTATAGGGTTGTGAAGTCGTTACTAAGTAATCAATTTTCTGAAATGGATCAAGGTATTGTAATCAGAAAACGTCAAATCGAGGAGAGCGAATGTACCAACCTACTTTAAGTGAGACTTAACTTTGGAACATATCATTCCGGATCTTCAACATCTCAAAAGAATTTCTTTTGAAGAAAAGAACGTATTTAGAGTTTTTGTCTTTCGGATTTTTATGGAACAAAACGATGCAGATCAATCCCACATCCCCTGTGCTTAAGGTGTAGCTGAACGCTAAGGCAATGAAGCCGATAGTCCCCAGCAACTTAAGAATACATCTTGCACGCAAGCAACCCAGTTGTATCCTTAGAAACCGGCTCATATTTTCAAGGCTATTAGAAAATTCAAGAGAAAAATTGGTAATAGATGTTGAAGAGATTTACCACAAGTGACACTGTTCTCGAACCTTCATTTAAAGTTGCCAAACTAAATCGCCAAGAATTGAAACCTCAAACACTGGAGACTATAATCATTTATTCCGCGGCGTGCAAAAATTTATCATTGACCATTTACTTGGGCAAGTGAGGGAGATCAAGATATTCAAAGTTCCTCTCTCAAACAATACTATTAGTCGTAGAATATTTGAAATGTCATTAAATATAAATAAAATATAAGATTTAAAATAAAAAGTAATATCAATAAATTTGTTTACAAATAGATGAAAGTACTTATTATTACTGCCAAAAAATCAGCTTCTTGATTATGTAGAGTTGATGACGATTATAGTCTGGAGCAATTTTCGTTTTTGCAAAGATTGGAAACAACTAGTACCGGCGCGATATTTTCGCTTTCATCTCAATAACCATGGTCGTCATGGAAAACGACTGTTGGAATATGTACTGGATGGTGCACCATCAAATGGACATGAAAGTATAAAGGATTTTGACTTGCGCAGAGCTTAGAGGAAAATGGCATCATTTGGATGATAACTCACGCTTCTGCCAAAGAACGACTAGTGGAAAACACTTGTGTGAGTTGTTCGCTGAAGTATAAATCAGGTGGTAAAGATGATAAATTATAATTAATCGCGACTTTGAAGTGTAGACTCTTGTGAAAAAATATGTTGGAATGGATGACCATATATCTCATGATTATTACATAACAGAAGTATGTGGTTATCTTACGTTGCCCGAGTAGGGCTCTCTCCTAAACCGGCGAGTGCTCGCAACTACAGCAAATAAGACTCACACCTAGTCTTCATTCTTCTCGATGATACAAGAGAAAGCCCGACTTGATTATCTCGTCTCAGTATTCGGCTAATATGTGTGACTTTCTCGCGCATATATTTCGACGCTGGTGGTTTCACAGCTGTCAATCTGTCAACATATTTAGGTAAACAAATGAATTAAAATACTTCATTGCAGGGACGACAAGAAACCAAATAAAATTTCTTCAAACCAATAAAGGAAAGGTTTTCATGAAAAAGATTAAGCTTCTTGGAAGGTCATGTGCAATTTGAGACCACAAGTAATCTTTTCGAATTTTCCGATCCCTTTTATAATTTTCGGAACGTAATGGCGAGGGAAAACTAAAAGGACTCATTCTTGATAATTTATCTTGCCAGATGCAGTAGATAGAGTACCCTTTTGTGCTTCTCTTTCGCAGTTAAGAAGTATCTTCGATGATTGTTCCCCATTTCCACATGGGCAGATATGTGATGAAGAAGTAGACTTTCACAGCTACTTGAAAGAGACGAATTAATGATCTCTGCGCTGATTCTTTTACTGGAAAACTTAACACTGAGAAGACTAATCTTTACCAGTGGCTTGCTTCTTGGCCTTAGCATTCTACAACAGGATATCTAACCTAGTTAGAACAGCCCACAAGTTTCCTTTTTGCCATTTTCAACATGCATACTTTTTAAACAAGCTTTCTCTGCAAGTCCACAATAAATGCAGAAACAAGAAGTAGATTGTTGGAATCTTGAGAAAAATAACGTTTGGTTATCAACATCGACCTAACATTACAAATATTTGTGGCTCCAACATCAGCACAATTTTCCAATTAATATTATTAATCGACTAAACCGCAAACCCAGCTTTTCAAACTTTGAACAGGTATGTTTTATGAGATTTATTTTAAATTTAAAATCTATTATTTTATATTATATTATAATATTATTATTTATTATTTTATTATTATTATTATTATTAGTATTATTATTTATTCGATTATTATTTTTTATATTATTTTATTATTATTATTGTAAACCAAGTGAATGCCTCAAAAATTTCCAGAGCCCGTCAAATAGGTGCCGCTCGAATTGGCAAAAAGGTTGGAACACTGCTCTAGCCTAATATATAGTAAAAAAGGGAACCCCCAGGGGGGGGGGGGGGGGGCCTTCGCCTCGTGGAACAGAATTAGTCCAAATTAAACAAAGCTGTATCCATCATGTCATGAAACTTATTCTCTTTGTGGAGAAAAATACTTCAATCTTTCATTATATTATATTTATAACTTGAAACCAAGGGAATGAGTATGTAATACCTAGGTTTAATAAATGCATTTTAGCCAAAATCTAAATTTATGCTTCATTTTACTGTTGTTTTTACCAGGTTATTTTATGAAATTTTAACAGAATATTAGTTATTTACTGTCTTGGCGCATTCAAAATCTTGAAAAAGTACTTTCTAAAAATAACTAAAAAATTGTTCTATAAAGAAAGATTTTGTACACTCCCACCAGAACTGTTCAATTTATTTTAAATTTATTTTCATATAATTATTTAAATGAACAAAGAATCATTTAAAAAAAAAAAAATAATTAAAAAAAATCATGAAATGTTAAACATGCGTGTGTTAAATGAGCATGAAAAAGAAAACCACTTAAATTCGAACTAATAAAAAGAATTAAACTAATATCTAGAAAATTATAAAAATATAAATGCCACTATCAATTAATGAAGTCTTAGCATTTTAAAATTACAGTAAGTTTTAAGAGCAGCATTGTTTTCAGTCTGTTTCAATGCAGCATTATGGTAATGTTTCTCAGGAATGGAGTAAATTATTGGATAGCTTTCAACATGACATTCTAAAAAATTTGGCACTTTTCCTCTATCAAATGGGAGGAGGTTTTCATTCTTATGCTTAAGTTTTAATTTATTATCAAACGAAAATTTAGAGAATTGTTAACACCCTTTCAGATATTCATGATGGTTTTTTCCCCTTTGGTTAATATTTAAAACACAAGTATTTTTATTATTATCTGGTATAATGTTTGAATTTGGAGATGTAGCAAAAATTGTGGCTCTTACATATAATTTAGTATCAGATTTATCAGGCTCTAAGGAAATCTAGTCCTGAAAAACGTGGTGAATTTCTTAATGAGTTTTGGGGGAAAAGCAATGGTCGAAATTACGAATTATCGAACCTAGCCAAATTAAAGGAGGTAATACCTTTTTCAGAAGCTTTATGTAAATCCTTTTTTTCTTAAAAAATAGAAAAATTTTGCACTTCTTTTCTTCTCACATAGGAAGGAAATCTAACAAAGATAATGCTACTGTACTGTCTTGATAGATGGGAATTGATTCTACTTGCATAGCTTCTATATAGTAATTACCACAAAGTACATTATGCAAATTAAAAATGAATTCTGTAGTTAATGTAATACTCATGGATTCAAAGTAGAATATATTTACATTTTGACTGGGTATTTACTGAACTACTCTTCAATCAGGAAATTTAAACTCATTTTCATATTGGCAATAATATAAGCCCCAAGTATAGCTTATATGTTTCCCACTGAAGTACTGGAATTTTCAACAGATGAGGGAAGTAATCTAAAATGATGAATTTAAAATCAATTCACACCACTCTCGGGGAAGTTGGAGCGTAACAATGGTCTGTCAGCTCAAACAAATAAGGGCTGAATGATGCTACTACAATGAGGGATAGCGGGAAATTGTATAGATAAATATAAGGCTTTTAAAGGTGATATATAAGTAACAATTGTGAATCTAAATTAGGCCTTACCTGAAATTGTTGTTTTCAAAGATTTTTTTTTGCTTCTTTGGGAATAAAGATTTGATATATAGTCCATAGATAACTCTGCCTTATGGTTTTTAGTAATCCTAATTCCCCACTTAAAAAATCCTTAAGGTTGGGTATTGCGCCCTAGCCAATGGGCGTATTTTTCACTAACCTCGTGCTCAACGCGCGAACGATATACCGCACCTCCGTTGCGTTTGTCATATAGGCCTATTCAATATTATATACTTAAAATAGTTCATCATAAGTCTTTTGGTCTTGATTATGGCCATGTAATAGTTTTATTTAAAAAGTTATTTTACCATATTGTCATTTTACCGCTATTTCTGTGAATACAAACCTTTAATATCCTGTTTTACATACAAAAGTGTATTTTTTTTATTAGGGGTAGTCATTTTTGGATATCAACCCTTTTAAGTTGTTTTATATCAAAATCGAATTAGTTCAATTTAGTAGAATGAGTTTCATTATAGACCCTTATCATATTATTTATATACTTTTATATAGTCAATTTGTAATATTTATGGTGAGATATAGGAGTATTAAAGTTAGGATGTAGAAATTAAGAGATCAGCTGTTTGATAAGAATTTGTAAGAAATAATTATTTTGAACAAAGCAAAAAATAGAAAAAAGAATATTGAATATAAATATTTCCTTCTTAATTTACCCTTTTATACATCTTGATATTTGAGATCTTTGATTACCCAAACACGACTAAATTATTGAACCTGCGCATGTTTTGTAATTTAGGAAGTGACGTCTCTCACATACTCAAAGATGTCAGCTAATACAATTGTGAGTTTTCTCTCTTAGTTAATATTATATAAGTAGTGATCAATATTCGGTACCACATTGTAACAAAATTTAATATAAATTTTTCCCCAACTCTTACTAAAAAATACTTTAATACCTAACTCGCAAGTTTTTATAAATCCTCTAAAACATTGTTTTACAAGTTATAAGAGTTAAATAACATATTTTTAAATCATAAGCAAAAATACGAAAAATCCATTATGTTTGTGGATATTTATATTATAGATTTTTAATAATTACACTACCCACTTAGAAGAGTTTACTAGGATTGAGACCATTGCAATTTTTTACAATGGAATTTCACGGTTCTTCTGGCAAGATAATGACTATGATTAATATATATCCTGGGCGAAGGACTGCGTAGAACAAAGCTTGCAGCCGGGAGGCCGTAGTACTAAGATGCGTCTGTTGTTCTCGTGCTATGATTCAATATAGAGCGGAGTCACATATTGATTTCTTTTGTTGAGAAGCATAAGTTGAGGGGATTGGAAATTTAACCTGAATTCAACGTCGTAGAGTCTGGATAGCAGCGTGTTAAATATAAAAAGATCGAATAACTTGTAATATTTGAAATTTTTGATAATATTGATCAATCATTGATTCTGATATTTATTGTATGACACATCTGAATTGGAGAAGATCAACTGCTTGCCCTCTACAGCATGCAGTTTTTCCATGGAAGGACAGAGGTGTGAGTAATAGTATAATCATACCTAATGTATTAGAGATGATCAAAAATATAGGAATAGTGAACATGAGTTATTGTCACCATCTCCCTACTTTTGTACAATAAACACACTCCTGATCCTTTAATTACGTTATTACATCTAACCTAAACAAGGGACTTCCAGAATATTACTATACCAAAAGCTCTGTAAGAGTAGGGTCTAGCTTAATGCAGGTGTGGTATATGTATCAGATCAATATATCTCCAACTCTATAATTCTGTGATTGGTCCACTCTATGAGTGATAGAGAATATTTATCTACATAGTCTGGCGTCAATAAATATTATTAATGAGGTGAGACTCATGACCATGAATTCCCTGAAAGTCTCCAAACTCTTCCTTGAGCAGTTAGAGTGTATGGCTAAGTTCTGTTGTGGAGGGAGGAATTTCCCATATGGGGGGAGTGGAAAACTTTCTATTGATATTGAGTTTGAATTGCCATAAGGCTTCAAAAAAGGGAATTTGGGAGCAAATAACTGTCCCAGAGTAAAATTTTAAGTTTATCTGATTTGACTATGGTTAAAGGGGTCGTTGAATTGATAAACATTGGGATAAGTTTAACATAACTTGTGATCGTCGACACAGATTGAAGAGTAGGTTAAGGTTGCTTTACCGCTATGTTTTATAGAGACATCCGCTTAAACTGTTCGTATCAGTTTCTCTCGCCTCAACTTCTGACATTCTCCATCCTGCCTATATTGGAATTGTAGAGTCTTGTACATTGTGTTGGATGTTATTGATACGGCATATACTGTTCGGAAACATAGTGTTGAGACAAAGATGCTGCTAAACAGTATTATTTCCACCTTGTTGAACTTCTGGCATTATCTGAGGTACAAATGGATGGTATGCCACTAGTATATTTGGTGGTACGTAAGCGGTTGGGAAAGTCGAAGAAGCTTAAAAAGGAATTTTTCCAGGGAAGCATAATCTGGGAGGGACACGCTGCGATCAACATGCCAATAGCTTCCTCTCGATATTAAAGGCGGTGGTATGATAAAATATAACTCCGCTCCTACTTTTTGAGAAAGAAGCATATAGTCATATGTATTCCTTCTAGATACGAGATGGCCCTGTAAAGTTCCACTCCTCCTCGTTTGCTGATCAAAAAGTGCCGCACCGAATAAAGGACGTAACTATGGATGAGGAAGATTTAGTATCATTTTTGGAGTATTTGGGAACTTAGGGGTCTTACGCTGGCGTTTATACAAATCTTTCCTGTGCTGTCTATCCCCTGTCGGCTAAAGCCCCCCTGAAATGGGAAAATATTTGAAACACAGAGTCTTAACACAAAATTTCAATTAATAATCTTTTTTGTTACAGCCGCAAGACATTAGGCCCTATTATGGTCCAAAAATAAAAAATTTTCCACATGTTTGTTTTTGCCGATGAATACGGTAGAATGAATAGATTGATATAGATATGCGCTTTGAACAACCCAAGATGAATGACAAGACCACTATGTAAATGAAAAGATTCATATACTTATATATTTGAATAATTAATTTTAGATATAATGATGATGATCCCTGCCAAGGAAGAATTGGATTATATTCACATTCATCATTATATAAAGAAGTGTTCTTTGGCAATATCTATCCTATTTTTGGATCGGAAATATTAAGTGAGCACTAATATTTATAATTCTATTAGTGAAATTAAAATTTAAGATTTTTGAATAATAATAATGTTATTTGCGCGGAATAATAATAATAATAATCAATTGGATAATTATTAAAATTCCTACCATTTTTAGATGATTATGATAATTGAATGAGAAATATAATAAATTCTATCACTTAGAAATAAAATAAAATCAATATGATCAATAGAGCTTTGAAAATTATTTCTATTATACAAATCCAATAGAGTAGATAGTGAGAGTCTTTCTGAATTACAACTATCTTTCATTATCCAGCAATTCCTTATTTACTTTCAACGTCATAATAAAATTAGTAAAATTGAAATTATTTTTTAGAATAGTACTATATTTTCTAAAGCCATATAATAAATTTACGACATGATAATTAATGCATATTATAATATAAATTTGGATACATAAATAACTAGATAGAAATAAACATAATCTCAACAAGATGAGTATGTGTACATATATGATAAAATAGTAAATCTTTAACATATATTACCAACAGAACAAAACAATTTTGTGACAAGATTTTAACGTAAAATAGGCCACTTGATGTTTTTTTATTACTATAAAGAATACCCCAAGGAAGTGAACTAGCCTTTTATGAATTGGGCCTCTATATATTCATTGACAAATGATATAGTGATATGAGTGTTTTAGCTGATATAACTACATATTGGCTATAATTGGTGTGTTTCTACACATTTTTGCTCTTTTATCCTCATCAAGCCCTCCCTCCCGCTTTACACCTTGCTTTAGTTACATTTAGTAGCTGCTATGCATAACACGACATTGTGCGGTATTATCTTACATATATCTTTTAGCTCGGCTTGCTTATCTTTTTACATTTGCTTGTATTTTGTGAATTACATTTGACTTTTCTTCTCTTTGAGTGCCTACACTCATTTTTTGTGAATAAATAGTAACAATTAGTATTTCTTTTTATTACTTTTCTTCGCCTTTTCTCATTACTGTTAACAAGGAACGACATACTCGACTGTGACACTTTAATTTGAGCAATCTACACTAAGACATTTTATTTAGCCTTATATATTTTATTTTAAACTGTTACTATATTTATTGTATTTAATTTCTGATAATATTTCAACTGCTCTCATATCTTCTTGATAAATAATACTACAATGTAAAACACCAGCATTAATTCAACTCTAACCATGTAGGGCGTGCATATAGCCTTAGATTTTTGAGTGAACACTTTGCTCTCACCTGTTGGCTCACTTTGTGTGACAATTTTACTTTAACCACTTTTGAGTGTATTAACACCTTTGTCGGTGATTTTTTCTCTTAATACACAATCTAGAAAGAGATCCTGTGTTCTGAGGACTTGCAGTGCTATCACTACAACCTTTACGTCACATAAAGAGTTTGAGGGAGAAGGAGAGAAAGCTACACACTTAACCTTGTGCCTCTAATTTTTACCAACTATTTATCGGTTAATTTATTTTAAATTCTGAACAATAAGAGTGAACTGGTACTTGTGCTATATATCATACAACCATTTTATGCCTCTTAGGATCACTTATTTCTTTTTATAACTCGTAGTATACAACTTTTACTTTTACACGCTGATGCTTTTTTTTACAACCTTGCTTTTACACTTTTGCTTTTAAACTTATATGAATTTGCCTATTTTAATATTACTAAATTCAATAGTTGACACGACTCTTTCTTAAACGATCTTATCTGTTAAAAAATTTATATTTTATTACACATTCTCGAACAATTCCTGGACACAGCAGATATAACAACTCGCCACATTACTTTTTTTGTGGGTTTATTTTGAGCACCCTTGCTATTCTCACACTTATGCTTTTCATACGGAAAATTTGCTGATGTATTTAACTCTCTCTCAAATGTCGAATTTTAAAAAGATATCCACAGAACCTGTAGTTTCTTTGCTGATATCTACCTTTGATGCGTGTTTTTTGATAATCATTTCTAAAACCTATTTTCTTGGTTCTTCCCATAAACAGTTTTTACTAACATTTGTCTGATTCATTTTTTTAGGTACAAGTCCTCAAAATCTGTACTCTTTTAGAGTATCAGCGATTATATCATCCTCTAAACCCACTTTTGCTTTTACACTTGCGTTTACACGTTCTTTCTGCTATTATCACCTTTGTGCATATTGATTCATTTAATTATAAGCTATTTCTCCTTTGAACTGTTTGTTAGTACTCTATTTGCTTGTCTACTATATAACAATCTCATAATGTATTCTTTCATACTCAAAAAAAAACATCTATTTGTTCTCATTTCTTACAACTATCTTTTGTTGGTTTACTTAATACTGCATTTCGTCCTCTTAAATTACACGATATCTTGTGCGTTTTCATTTATCGTCTGCTTTAGACACCTTATTGATTACTTATTCACTTTTTGCGCGAATGTGCGTTATTACACTGCATTTACACTTTGCTGTTTAGAATTTGCTTTTACAGTTTCCTTTTACACTTAGCTTTTACACTTAGCTTATATATATATATATATATATATATATATATATAATATAATATATATATATATGATATATATTATATAGGAAAGGTGATCGGTGTAGATAATACCTCAATAAATAACAAATGGTATATGAGTATACTAGATTAAAGCCTTTTAATTTACTATATATACTTTTTCCAAATAAATTATTCAAATTCTCTTTTAGTGCGTAGTCTCCCGGATTTAAATGAATTTTATAACTTTATATCTATATATATATATATAATATTATTATATATATATATATATATATACTATATATATATATATATATATATATATATATATTATTAATATATACAATAAATATATATAATAATATATATATTATATAAATTATATATATATATATATTTTATATATATATATTATATATATATATATATATATTATATATATAATATATATATATATTTTATATAAACAGAAAACAGAAAAAACAGACATATAAATAAAATAAAATTTAAAAAAATAAAAATAAACAACTATATATATATAATATATAATATATATATATATTATATATATATAATATATAATATATATAATATTATATATATATATATAATATATATATATTTATATATATATATATTCATACTTGTGATAGTCTGGTTGGTAAACCAACTAACTAAAAATGAGAAGCAAGCATTTTTTTATTTTTATAAAGCTAGTATAAGCAAAGTGTATTTTTTTTTTACTAGGGGTAGTCATTTTGGGATATCAAACAAATTTTAAGTTGTTTCATCAACATAGATATAGTCAAATTTATTACTAGTAAATGGGTGTCATATAGGCCTATTCATATTATTATATATTAAATAGTTAATCATAAGTCTGTTTGGTCTGATTATGGCATGTAGTTTAAACCCTTTTATGTTGGACAGGAAGTAGGTTTTCATTTATTATTAGTAATTGTTTATATATGGTATTTTATTGTTAGAAGATGGGTTTATTAGTTCTTTATTTTCTCCGAAAAATTTTTTTTATTATGTTAATTTAGAAGATGGCACATGAGAGTACCGGACCAGACTTTCTTCTATTAAATTTAATTCTGAAGAAGGCTTGGTTTTAGTCCTACATTTATTAACACTTAGACTCTCAAATTGACTCGATTCTGTTGAAACAACTCGGAACTAAATGGATATTTACTTTCTAACCCAACAAAGGAATAACACTTATAAGATATGGAAATACAAGTATCCATAATGTGTTCTACGACTCTCATTTTCACAATATTAATTAAAGAGATAAAGGTAATGAGTAATATTAATTTCATAGAGTAGCAGTAAAGAAAACATCAAGGCTTGATACCTTTGTTGAATATTATGTTCCTATATTATATCCAGTTTATTGTAGATAACATAGAGTCTGAGGAAATCCATAATATTAAATTTTTATATATTATTACTCAGAGGGAGATACACGTTGACAGTTCATTCAATTAATAAACCTAATCAGCTATATTGTTACTGAAATCAGTAACATCGATCATTAAGTCATTTTAAAACTTAAAACTTTAATAAATATATCTCCATAAATTTAATTTATTGATAAACTTTCTAATATTAAGCATCAAGAGCATATAGTTATATATAGTTATTGATTTGACATACAAATAAGATAAGTATTATCTTCTATAAATCCATGGCAATGATTCTATTAATGATATTTCCTCTCTTTAAAATACTCTCCACCACCTTTGAATTTATTCAATCTGGTTATTCATAACATCTCATGATTCTTTATTTATTATCATACCTCCGCGTTGAACAGCAGATAACTTCATAAATTGAAACATGTTATATTATATAGTATATTGTTTTCTATCCTTGCTCTACCTCTGAATTACTTAAGATATGGCTTAAGGATTAAAATAAGAAGATTACCAGGGTTTTAAGGACTGCATTAACTAAAAGGGTTATGGGTTAACCTGGGGGGTGTGGGGTATATATTCTCATACTTTCTCTCTCACCAAGCGCGTAGATTAGCGGCTGTTGCCCTGTCACTTAGCGAAGCCCCCTCCATGCCGGACCTGTCTCGGTATATCGTCCTCTTTCCTCCACCTGTTCGAGGTTTCGTCCTCTCTTTCATTGCAGCTGCCACAACTCCTACCCATTTTCTTCCTTCGGTGTTCTTCCTGCCGGACGTATAGCGTAACATTTTGCCGCGTATCTCTGATCTTTCATTCTTCTAACATGTTCGTACCTTCTCAACTGTTTGTTTTCCCACCAGATCCAGAGCAGACTCTACCTCCAGCTCGCGCCTAATCTCCAATTTTCTCCTCCTCTCCCATCTACTTGCTGCCGGGGGGGGGGGGATATCAGTCTTAGACCCCTTTTCATAATCTCCGGCCGGCCCTCTCCTCCTACTTCTCGGTTCTTGGTGGTAAGAGTCCACTCCTTCGCTCCGTACATCAGCGTCGCTCTCAGCATTGTGGTATAAATTAGCACCTTCACTTTCTCGGCACATGACCTCGTTCTTCAGATATTCGGGCTACAGTGTCTCAGTCTCGTTGAAAATTTATCCCAATTTCCCTCGATCTTCCTGTGTAATCTTCATCCCTTCGAATTCACGGTCACTCCCAGGCTAAACTGAAGCTTTCTAATGTCTCGAAACACGATCCAGTTTAACTGCCCCGAGATCATTTTCTTCTCACTTCTAATCCCTCTCACCTTTCGAAATCTTCATCACCTCGTCTTTCCTTTGTTCATTCCTCATCCACTATCCCGTAACACTTACGACCCATTATTGGTTTCATCACCCTTGTAATGTCTTCCTGTATCCCTCTCGTCCACCATTCGCTATATCATTTTCAGCACGTATTATACCATAGCCATCTTCCTCTTTCCTCCTCCAGCGCCATTCCTTATATGATTTATCCATATACATGACAAAATGTAACAGAGAGATCATACCGCCTTGTCTAACTCCCTTCTCCACCTCAAACCATTTCCAACCCTATTTGACCTTCTAACAGCACTTTCATTCCCTATGTTGCGTTCCTTTTCATTACCTCTATTAGCATTTCGGAGTCTTATTCCTAGTATGTGGTCTAATAGCATTTTTCCATAAGCTTTTCCTTAGGCAATCGTGTTTCAAAAGACTTTCTCTAAATCGATTAAAAGATACATTAAATGTCTCTCCCCTTTCCCAGTTTTTTGTTTCTCAATTATCATCTTCAAGCTGAAAATCAGATCAGTTGTTCCTCTTCCTGGTCTAAATTCATGTTGTACCTCATTTAGTTTATGCCATGCTCAGTCGTTTTTCCAATATCCTCTCATATACCTTACTTGCATCCGTATGTAAGGATATTCCTCTATAGTTGTTGCAATCACTCCTATCCCCCTTCTTAAATATTGGGCATATTATGGCTCTACTCCAGTCCTTTGGTACTTTCTCCTCCCTCCAGAAACCATTAAACAATCTCAGCATCCATTTTACCACATCCTCCCCACCTTAAATACTTCTGCAGGCAATCCGTTGCAACCTGGGCTCTTCCCGTTTTTCATCCGTTTTATTCCATCTTTAACCTCTTCCAGTGTTATCGGTCGCAAAACCTTCCCCAAATCCACTGCGTCATCCTCTCGTATCCGCCTCCTCTCTCCCTCCTCCTCTTTTTTATATAGTTCAGCATCCGAGTAGTATTCCCTCTATCTACACATACTATATATATACTATATATATAATATATTTATATATATATATATATATATATATATATATATATATATATATATATATATATATATATATATATATATATATATAATATATAATATAATATATTTTTTTTTTTTTTTTTTTTTTTTTTTTTTTTTTTTTTTATTTTTACAGATTACCACCACTCACGGGCCGGGGCCCTTTTCTAGCGGGAGGTAGAAAATAAAATTACGGGGGAAACCCACCCAAGCCCAGCCTACGCAAAATCCCTTCTCAGGTGAGCGCAGGCGTGGGTTTTAAAGAGAGGAAGAATATATAACTCTTCTGAGAAACAGAACGATGGCAAGGAGTTCCACGAACAGAAGTGGCGGGGAAAAAAGAGTCGCCCACAACGAAACGAGTGTGGGTTTCAATGCCTCACGCAAAATTCATGCGGAGCATGGCACCCTTTGTATTACGAGGGCGACGTAATGAGGTGGAATTGCGAGCGGCCAAACCTCAACTGAGCATCTATCGTTGTTAGTACTGCTATAGAAAGAGATAGTGCCGCCAACGTACACGTCGCAAGAGATAGGAGGGTCAAGAGAGTTTGAAAAGTAGGGGACAGTTTATTAGTCTCTTAACTTTAGACTCAACTCTATCCAATAGAAGGGTAGGAGCCGAACCCCCCCCCCCCAGATGCCAAAACACCCACTCCAAACAAGGGCGAATTAGGCCCTTATATATACCTGGAGTAGCTGCTCAGGGGTAGAAAAAATTCCTTCAACTGATTAGAACTCACCAGCTTCTTGAGGCCACCATTAGCAAGCCATTGTGATATGAGGTTTTCCAAGACAATTTTTGTTTATGTTTAGACAAAGAATATTTAGTTGTCACAGGTGAGACGTTAGAACCGTCGAAGAAAGTAGGAAAGTTAGGAGGTGTTTTGAGGAGGGAGATGTAAATAAGTTGAGTTTTTCAAAGAGTTGAATTTCACAAGCTGTTGCGGCGGCCCCACCCAGAAACCTATCCAGGTCTGGCCAAGGAATAGAATTGGAAAAGCGAAGAAGAGAGGCAAACCAGATGCAAAAAGAGGGAGCTTAGATTTGAGATGAGTGGCAAGAATGGAGAGTTAAGTCGTCGGCATAAGGACGTGAACAGAGTTTTAGATGTTACTAGCTGAGGAGATCGTTTGATGAAAGGTAAGAGTAAAATGCGAGATTAAAACTTGAAAAACCTTGAGGAACACCACAATAACAGAAATGAGGAAGAGTATCGCTCCATCAACGGAGAGCTGATATGTAGCGAACCAGAGAGAAAACTAGAAATAGACAAGAGTAAAGCAAAGAGAAAGAGGAAACCAAAGGAAGGGAGCTTAGAAAGTAGTGACGCATGCCATACTCGATCAAAGCCTTTGATATTCGATCGCACCACACAAGACTCCCCATAGTCCCTAAGAAGGCAGAGACCATAAATCAGTTAAGATAGGAAAGTATGTCACCAATTGACCTCGAGCGTCGAACCATACTGATGATCTAAAAGAAGGGAATGGAGACTCAGATGATCCAGGAAATGAGGAGTTAAGAAGAGTTTCAAAATTTTAGATAGAATACATAGTGAGAGCTATAGGACGATAGTTTGGAAAGATATATATATTATATATATATATATAATATATATATATAAAAAATGAAAAATATATATATTATCCATATATATATATATAATATATATATATATATATATATATATATATATATATTATATTATATATATATATATATATATATATATATATATATATATATATATATATATATATATATATATATATATATATAAAATATATATATATATATTATTATATATAATATATATATATATATATATATATATATATATAAACTCGGCAAATTTAATGCATCACCCGTAAATATAATTTAAACTCTTTCATTTTTGGAAATGTAGGGCTAGGATTTGGTTTTATTTGGGCCATACCTAACTTCGGAGTGTTGCACAGGGTTATAAATGTATATACCGGATGTAACTACACTGTGTAGGGAACTAAATGGCATAATAAAGGCAACCAACCAAATTACGAAATCCCGAAAGTACGTTCATAGGAGAACAAGATAGCAAGACACCAACGAACTAACTAAACTAACCCTATGCTGTAAGTCGTAGCTTGACAAAGACTGCCACAATGGAAAGACACATCGTTAGAGAAGAGGAACATGGCATAAGAGTTATCACACTGTCGGAGGCAGGCCATTCTCAGAGACAGGTGGCTTAGCAACTCGGGGTAAACCAATAGATGGTTAGTCGAATCCTTTGTCGGTTCAGGGAGACTGGCAGCAACCGTTGGCGGCATGGTCAGGGTCGCCCGAGAGCGATGTCCAAAATGAGAGATGACAGATTCGTCCATCTGGCAGTGCTTCGTGATCGTTTCCAAACAAGCGTAAATCTACAACACGGGCTCCGTGAGGTCAGACAATGCCAATTTCCGACTGTACAGTGAGGGTATAAAGGGGATTTGCGGCATATTCTTCTACTACTTTTCTTTTTCCGGTGTATGCAACGCTCCACACCCCCAATCTGCTGAAAGGAGGTGAATGATGATGATGGCGATATGTATTCCAATTGCTAGCAATTGATGCTCAATAATCTTTCATAAATCTTTATTTTGTTCCCACTTTGACATAATAAACGAAGCAAGCTTACTTAGCTATTTACTTTGTGGTAGAATATGCCACGAAACAAGTGAATGCCTAATAACATATTATCGAAGC
>JABUQX010025414.1:5000-7500 GCA_015478945.1 Trachelipus rathkii | reverse complement strand
GCGGCATCTTCGAAATCTCAAAAAACTGTAATTTTTTCAACATTTTTAAGAATTTTAATTTTTTAAAAAGCGTTATTTTTTTTAATTTTCTCGGTAAAAATGTCTCCTGATTAATAAATGATATTTATTTTCGTTGTAGCTGTTATAGTTTTTCTAGTTACATGCCCAAGACTAGAAGCTCTTACGGACGACGGGCCATTGCTGACACCTAGCCCGAATGAATAAAGACAATACCTACCCTTGTAACCAACACCTAATAGTATAAGCTATACCTACTATAATATATGATTGATTAGTTATCCCTATCAATGTTACTATACAAGATATACCATATAGCATACAAGAACCCGGCACCGTTAAACTATGACACGATATATTCGCCTGACGCCCCCTACCACACGTATCACTCACACCCGACGGTACCGAGCCAGGGATATTACAATGAACTATACCATACGTAATCCATAATAAGTGACGTATCCCATCCTCAATACGATACCCATAACACCAGGATATCAAGTGCTAACAGCCCATTATACTATATAAACACACAAAGAAGCACTAGCCACGATATCTTACGACTATTTAATCTCGATATATCATACAACGTCAGATGTCACAGAATTAAAAATGTCCAAAGCCAGAGGAGGAGACCAGACTGATGACGATTACATGGCAGCTTTATTATTATATAATTTTAATATCCAACACACCGCCTCTGTCACTATTATTGATCGCTTATACGATTTTATTCAATTAATATCCATCTGAGAATGTCATTATTATCTATTATTATTATTATTATTATGTATATTTTATATTTATTTTATTATATATTCATTATTATAACGTGAATGTCTTTAGTTTTGTCATGATTTCTTTGCATTATTGCAATTACCCCGCTTTACTCATCTACCCCTTCATAAATATTCATCTCCTCTTGAGAATTCTTAGAATTTTCCAGTCTCTTGGAGTACCTTTGATGAGGTCCTCCATCTTGCAAATCCCTTATTAATTCTTGTTTAGGTTCCCAGGTTATACAAGAATTATTATATTTTGTAACATGCTGCTTTGCCAAAATTCTGTCACTTGTGGTGTTTGCTTTTATCTTGTTTGTAAATTTAGTTTTTACCGTATTTACCTGGGAAAAAATTCTCTCAACACAGGCAGAAGAGTGAGGCAGAACAGTCACAAAATTCTGGAATTTTTAAGTTTTCAGAAGTAGGAATACTTGGGTGTACCTCTTTTATGATTCTAAAGTTTCGATATTCATCATCAAGGTCATCAAGTTTATTATTATCAGGTACAAAAGATTTGAAGTGGCCAGCTAAAGTTCCAATAGATGTGGGTGAGTTTTGACTAGCAACAAAATTTGGATCCAAAACTTTTAGTTTAGCAAGTATGCTATTTTCATCAAAACAAAATCTCTGCTTAATTTGGGAACATAATTCAATCAAAAATTTTAGACAATCTTTTCTAAATCTAATATGATCATCGAAGGGCTCTTGCTCCAAAAGCGACATTGCTCTTCCGCCCAGGAAAATATCCTCAATCATTTTATGGATCTTTTCATCCCGGGGATTAATATCACTTAATTTCATTTGAGTGAGCAGCTATCCACTATATAAATAACCAAAACAAAACTTAATAAACAAGTTCAACGACATTAAGATAACCCACTAAACTAGCCCCCCAAATTTATGTAGCCTAAAATGCTCCGACTGAAACCATGGGCGTTGCCCGCTTCCAAGCTAGGGGGGGGGCACCTTAAAATTTTAGAACTTATATATATATATATAATAATTATATATATATATATTATATATATATCAATAATATATTATATATATATATAATATACCACCAACTACAAAGGTTTTCAACATATTATATATATATATATATATATATAAATAATATAATATATATATATATATATTATATATATATATAATATTATATATATATAATAAATATATAATATATATATATATTATATTATATATACATATATATATATACTATTATATAAGGGGGGAAGACTTAAAACTAGAAACATTTGTATGGAAAATTAAATGATTAATATTTATAAAAAAAATACAATTATAGAAATAATAGAATATCAAATGCAATATGCAATGATGGAAATTCACAATATAGCAGTTGCAAAATTGAAATTATTAAAAAAGTAATTTCCTTGGGGTTCAACGCAAATTTTTCAACTACTGTTTGAATAAAATAATCATTATTTGTGAAACAAATTTTCTGTGTACATCTCATAACAGTCCGATTTAACATTTGTCGGTCTTCCATGTACTTCGCAGCCAAAGTCTTGATTCCTTCGCACCGTACTAAAGAGCTGTTCGTACTGTACTGGTTGACGTGCATGGCTGGCGAAAGTATCCATCAAAGCATTTCGTCGACAAAAGAAAGGTTCAGTCTCCTTTAGGACTTGGGAGACAACAAGATCTTTTATTTCTTCGCTACTCAGTTACTTATC
>JABUQX010025413.1:20000-59130 GCA_015478945.1 Trachelipus rathkii | reverse complement strand
CGTTCTGAGATAAGACCCAAACTCATCAAACCCGCTACTTTCTTCGCAAATGTAGAGTCGGATTCGTCCAAACCTTATAGGCTACTCAACTATGTCACACTTCTCATTTTCAAAACAAACCCGTGATTTTATTCTCCTCATAATTAAAAAATACCACAAATACTCGAGCAACACAATTATAATCAATATTGTCTTAATTTTTGCCAGATTTGTATCTTACTTTAAATACTTTTCGTTCATGGGAGGCAAACACCATAAACCACCACCGGTCACAAGCATTCTTCCAAAAGTCGAGGACACCATATAACACCGCATAATCATATTACAAGCACAGGTTAAAACATGTCACATGGTCACAGATCAGTTAAATGAAAGCATGGATATCAGTCACTCATCACATGTATATCACATGGTAGTGGCAGGAGGAGGAAGGAGGAGAGAGGAGGAAGAGGATGTGGAGGCACGGTCACGAAGTAGACATGGAGCGACCATGTGAAGACCTGGAGGCCATGGGGGACGTTTCACGGCACAAGGACTATAGGTGTCATGATAGAGACAATGGAGGAGACATGTGAGAACATCGCCGGAGCCATTGGAGGAACACGCAAAGGACATGGGGTGCGTCATGGAGAGGACATGGAGGAGACATGAGCAAATGAGAGAATGAGCGAGGACAATTGGTAGGAGGACATGGAGTGGACAATTAAATCTCATGATTGGTGCAGTATCATTCTTACTTTCAATTACTAATAGGATACCAGATAGAATAAATTTACAAGCCAATAAGCCCCAATACGGCATCCACACATTCACACAAGGTTTATTACTGAAAAACCTGTACCCACACAACTAACACACACACACACCACATCTACCACACGCACACACACCACACACACACACAATCACCACACACATCACATATTGCTCGTTATTTCCCAAAACCTTGTAAAATAATTTTTACAATTTTTGTTTTCTATTTTTCTCAAAAATTGAAATAAGAAAAAGATTTATTGATATTGAAGCTCATTTTAATTTTTATAAATAATATTTATTTTTTATTTTATTTCCATCCCATTAATTATCAGAATATTTTGAACACTGCTATATATATATATATTATTATATATATATTTATTATATAATATATATATATATATAATATATATAATATATATAATATATATATTAATTATATTACTATAGTATTATAATATATATATAGATATATTATAATAATAATAATTTACCAAAAATTTTATACGACTCATTTCTCAGTTTAAAAATATATTTTATTCATCGATTTCCAAACAAGTTCAAATTGCTTTTAAAAAGCTGAAAAAAATCATGATATAATGACTTCACCATCTGAAACATTTTGAATTTGTGCACGGTTGGCACCATATGATAATATGTCGTCAACCAGATTCATTTAAGAAAAATAATGTCGACGTTTGATAACTTTCTGAATCTTTACTGAAGTGATCGAACATTTCCTGTCGATCAATTTATGCTACCCTTTAAACCACTCCTTGAAACGGATTTTCTGACCAATTTTTAGATTCTGAGCAGTATTAAACCTACCAGTGTAATAATTATATTTATAATAGTATATTATATAATATATAAATATATATATATAATATATATAATAAAATATATAATATATTTATATTATATATATAATATATATAGTATTATAGAATATTATATATATCGGATTGAGGTTATGTGGTGAGAATGACATTATATATATATAATATAGTATATATATAAAATAAATATTATATATATAAATATATATTATATATATATATATTAATATATAATATTATATTAATAATATTATCAAATATATAATATATATATATATATAATGTCTTATCTCTCTTATACTTTATTGACATAGGTTACACTCAATTTTCAAATAGAAAAACTAATCTTTTCAAAGAATACTAATAGAACTTATTTCGAACAAAAAATTTCGAATTATAAATAATATATATATATATAATATATATAATATATATATAATATAAAATATAATAATATATATATAGAAAACTAAAATATATATATATATTATAATATATATTATATATATATATATAATATATAATATGTGTGTGTTTGTATGGTGTTGAGGATTATCGGTTTTTGTCATAAACAATATCTTTACTTTCAACTGGTAAATTTAAATGTTTTATTCTCATTTACTAACTTAAAATAATATGGTTTAAAAATACCACGGTCTAGCGGGGACCAAAAAATGTTTGATTATCTCCAACTAATTTCTTGTATTCTGGGTATTGAAACGTTAAAAACCTATTGAAAATCCTAGAACTCAACATTTACCTCCAAATCGCAAAATTCTCCCTTTTAATTTATTCAGATTTCTTAATAAAATATGCGTCTCAATTGTTAGATATCGTATCACCCAACCTGGTATGCTCAAAAGTTAATTGATTATTGCTTCACGAGTTATTAATTCGGCAGACAGTTTTGTTATATTGTGGTGATACATGGTATAAGCAGCATATAGTGAGGTATCAACAGTATTTGGGTGAAAAAGATATCGGTCATTACTTCGCTAAATTGGCGGAGATGAAAATAAAAATTGGGCGCCTCATAACATAAAGGCATAACCAATGCTGAGGGATTCCGAAATTGGGGGTTAAAAGGTAGGAAAATAAAGCTCTACATTTTGGGATTCCTATGGGCAGAAGAACCATAGTGAGATTGCATTTTTCGCAATGTAAAAGCGTAGATGTTCCAAATGGAAACATTCATTTCATACCCCAATCTTCAATCTTCATTCCTACTAGCTGTTTTCAAATATTTCAGTACCCCAAGCCCAAGCTACACTGGGAAGAAATACCTTCTCCTTTTGAAGATGTACTATACCTGACAGGCTGCAGAACAAGTTGAATTTTGAGAATATACCAGGACCAAAATATATCTTCAAAGAAAGAGGTTAATGATTAGTAAGTCTTTAGCTATTTCAACCCATCCTAGTTGCTCGATCAAGGCTCAAAAAGCAAAATTTATTGTTGCCTGGAAGGGTTCATTTCTGGTTCAACCAGGAAAATAATGTTTTCTTGCTGTACTTTTCCTGGTTAGACAACTGGCTATTGCACCAAATGTTTGAAGGTTTAAGGCAATTCAAAAATTCAATATGATCATCTTAATAGGTATTTATTGATTCTTTCAAATAAGAACCTAAAAAAGCCGTATACAAAACGTGGTATTAACCTTTCATTTTGTTGGCTGCCCTGCACTGGGGAAAGGACCTACGAAATCTAGAAAATATAAAAGGAAGCTTAAAATACGCCCAGTCCACAAATGGAATATTTGTGAAGATTTGAAAGTCATTTCCTTCGTTCTGAGAACTTGAGATTTATCAAAATTATACTTGCTTACGATGCTATGTGACATTCCGACTGATACAAATCATGGACGAAAAAACATGGCACAAGTAGCTAACCATCGGGTTAAAAAATTTTGTCTCCGGGAAAACTTAGTACTTCTCCCATAAAGATTTCAGCTACCAAAAATAAATCATTTAATCTAGAACTTATAAATGATTCAAATCATTTCCGATGGAGCGAAAAATTTTCAAATTACTTCTAAATTTCTAGTCTATCAAAAGTAAAATTTAGAATGTTTGATTCACCGACAACATTAGAAAGGCATATTAGCTGTGACCATGAGTTCAATGCAAGACCCTGAAAGACCCTCAGAAATAAGCTTGGACGGTTTAAGAGTTTGCAAAGTATTGTTTGGCAATAGCATAAATTCATACCACTATAAAGGGAGATCGTCGGGACGAATGTTTGAAGCGACATTCAAGCTGTAGGTTACCTATGAGCTTTAAGAATTTCTCCATTCCCATCTCATCTTACCTGAATAAGAATTGGAGATCTGTGGAGCTGAAAGAAACACCCGGTGAAAGATCTATCACAGGACATCAAGTGAGAGGAGATACCAAAGGAGATGACCTTACGATGATATGTGATGTGTGGATTTTTTTTTTTTTTTATTTTTTTTTTTTTTTTTTGTAAAAGTTCACATCCTTCACGGGGCATAGCCCTATTCAAAGAGGGAACTTCTCTAGGTAATTTCTACCTAATATCCGGACTAGGGATCGAACCGACCTGCCCATGCGACTCCCCGTCGCTCTACCGTTTTGAGCCATCGTGGCATGCTGAAGAGATGCTTCCAAGGATGCTGTTCATAAGCGTACAACGTACGATAGAGAAGCCTTTTAAATGCATCAAGAGAACGATGTATTACAATTATAGTGCACATCATATTTAATTTAAAATATTTCATTAAATTTGGCATGCAGAAAAAGTATAATTTACTATTGGCATGTTTTCACTCCCTTTTACATATTATCTTAAATTCATCATCATACCAAGTTTGTTTAAAACTGATGTTCCTTATGAGAAGATGATTACATTATTTGGGATGAGCACTCCGTGGAAATAACAAAAAATTCATGTAAATAACAAAAAACAGGCTTTCAAAAAAAAGAAAATTTTCTTGCAGACCTGTGTTATAATAAAATTTTGTACCTAACTCTTTGTAAAAATGTGCTTGCTTTAAATTGAAAAATTCCCGAACCAATTCTTAAATTGACCGCAACGGTTTATGATCAATACTTATATTTAAAATTTCAAAAGTAATATCTTACATTGAATGGGTCAAATTAAAAGACAATCCTGCTCGTTACCGAACATTTATCTCACTAGCTCGGAAGAGAAATTTCTTCCTGGGCAAGACTTTTCAAGAAGGCAGGACGTAAGCATCAGCCAAAGCGAAAACTTCCGACCTGCAATGTGACGTAAGACATTACCAAGTTTTGCGCTTGCACTCTGGCTGCACTCCTGGACTACGTCGTGAGGTACACCCGAATGACCAAGTTTCTTGGGCATTGTGAGGAACGACTATGTAAGTTTCCGACCAATCATACAGAAACCTACAAACTATGTAGAAATTTCTTTGTTCTTTCTTAAAAAATATAAGAACAGAAACTTTGTTTCCTTGACTAAATGAAAAACACAAAGCTAGTTTTTTACTAAGAATAAATTAATATACAGAAACATCGGTTCCAAAGAGATAATTACAGTAACTTTTTTTGCTCATTTAAAAAAGGGATAATTATAAATCTCTTTCGTTACTAAACAGATAAATTTCCAATATCAAATTTTGTCTGCCATTTACTATAAAAATGATATTGACTCACACTTTCCCTTTTTCCTTTATTTATTTCCTTTTCTCTCGTTTCCTTCTTTTTCTCTTTTCCCTCTCTTTTCTTTTTACTCTTATTCTCTTTTTTCCTCTTTTCTCTCTTCTTTTCTAATCTCTCATTATATTATATTTTATATAATATTTATATATATACTATAATAAATTTATATATATATATATATATATATTATATAATTATATTATATATTAATATATATATATATAATATTATCATAAATACATATGATAGATAATATATTATATTATCAGAGCTGAGCGGGCTATAATTTTTGAGTGCGCCTGCGCCTATACCCTTATGCCGCCACTATGCCAGGCTATATTTTGTCACCATCCCCGCATGAGCCTTTGCCACTATCTGCCTTTCCCCTACGTACTTTCGCGCCGGTGATGTTCGCTTAAATTTATTTGCAACTAAACTTTAGGGGGTCGAAATAAAAGCACATATAAGAATAAAAACACCATTTATAATTTTTATTGGTAATAAAACCACGTAAACTAATATACTACACCTCTTCACTCTCCATGTCCTGTGGTCCAGTTCCCAAGTTCAGAGAGCCTGCAGCAAGTGAATATTTCACACATCAGTTTTTTTTTTTTTTTTCTTTTTTTTTTTTTTTTTACAGTTGTCACCACCACTCACGGGCAGACCCTATTCAAGAGGCGTGGTACCGCCTCAAAATCACAACTGATTAAATTACGCATGATGAGCAACCAGTCCAGCTTTTAAAGGAGATTAAATCAGCAGAAACACAGGTAAATGGAGAGATTCCACACGAACAAGTGGCAGAAAGAAGGAATCAACCGCAGCTAACTAGCCTGGGGAAATACCCAGAAAACACAAAATTGTGCAGACACAACCTAGTTTACGAGGCCATTAAAGTGAAGTACGCGATAAAGCTCCCCGAGCACCGCCCCTGCGACCGATAAAAAAAATATATAGCACAACATTCGCGCCGCAACAGATAGAGGTCATAGGACTGAGAAGGTAAGAAAACAGTTTAAAGCCTTTTCCTTTGTACTTCGACCTATCCAAAAGCCGGTTAAACCAAACCCCCCCCAATATGAGGCCGTATCCAAAAAAGCTTGATTGAGTGCCCCTTTAAGCTGCAGCAATAAAAGAGGAAAAAAACTCACTAGCTAAACAAACTCCCAGTTCTTGAGCGCCCTAGCAAACGTCTGAATGTGGAGGTTTCAAACATTTTTTTGTTTGATGTTGAAGGCCAAAGATGTTTATATTAACAGGAGAGACGAGCAAGGAACGTCGAAAGAATAGAAATTGATGGGTTCTTACAGAGGTATTGTAAAGTTAGGTTTAAAAATTGAATTCACAAGTTCAACGACCCCACCCGAAATCTATCCAGGATCCAGCGAGAATTAGGAACGAAAAGGTTAAGACGAGGAGCAATTCTAGAATAAAAAGAAAGGAGCAGAATTGAAATGGGTTGAAGATAAGGTCGATCATCGCTATGCGTGATAAAGATGTGCAGGTGAGAGAATCATTAATGAAAAGGGTAAATAAAAAGAATAAACGAACCTGAGGAAACACATATTGACAAGATAAAGGACAAGAAGAAGGTCGCACCATCAACAAACAGCCATATTGACGATTTGAAGAAAACTTAATCAGAATTAAGCAAAGAGAAGGATGGAAACCCAAAAGGAGGGGAGCTGAGAGCGATGATCCGCGTGCCATACACCCGGGCAAATGCTATTGGATATGCAAGCGTCCACCACACAGCTCCCGTATTCCTAAGCGGGAAGAAACCAGAATCGATAAGATAGTAAAGTATATCGGCCATAGACCTCAGAGCCCGAAACCTATACTGCTATCGGAAAATATTAATGAATTCCAATACTAAAAAAAGTTGAGAAGAGTTCAAAATCTTAGATAGAATACAAGTAAAAGCTATGAGGGGCGATAGTTAGAAAGATCTGATAGCGTTCCTTTTCGAATAGTGAATGTCGTGCTATCCAAACACTGAGGAAAGTGTTAGTTCTTTAACATAAGATATATGGTTGAACGAGCATAATGCACGAAATCACCACTCCCCAAACTCGGGGGGATATTGACACCCGGCCACCCGCTCTTCCCTAATAGTTCATAATTTCAGGAGGCCCAGTCACCCGAATCGAAGTGTAATCACAGCAAGCCATAGGACATGAGAGGAGCAAAGAGAGAGAGGAATCCCAGAATCTCCAGGTCTGAGTTAGAGGAAATAGGGAGCAGAGATTGGGCTTTTCAGTTGGAGAATTCAAAGAAAACCATCAGAGCGAATAAAGAGAGCAAAGACAGATTGCAAAATTGTTAAGACTGTTTACAAGACCAGAAATATTTCATAGTAAACCAAGGATTTAGGACGCCACTTCGTTTGATTGGGAAAGCCCGCTTATGCTCTGCTCGAAAGTTATCCCGTCAACATTTCCAAGAGAATGAAATTAGCAGAGTATAGTAGAACGAGAATTTTCCACTCCCGATACGCACCATCTCTAGCCTGAATGGCCAAAGAACAAGCACCCCGATATCGAACCTATGGATTACATGACAGAGAAATATGTCGATACGAATGAACCTGGCTCTCATCCCATCAACGGAATTACAGCATCCCACCTTAGTCGGCAGCAATCGAAAGCGACCACAACAAACAGTCCCTCCATTATAGTTATGCCTAGAAGAACCAACCCCCCATCGGTCCCGATTCAATAGTGCCGAGAAAAACAGTAGGGCAGATGAGTTGACGGAGAATAGTATTAAAATACGAAAATTAAAAGTTGTGCGTCATGATTTACTATAGGACGAAGTGGTTATTTAAGAAAGAAGAAGACTAGTGGTAAACATGGTCAAGGGTTCAGAATTTTGACATCGCGGAATGATTGTTCGGTTCTTTAATTAGTTGCCAGATCTTGAGGAATGCTAAATGATACTCGCCTCCTCCCCATCCAATCATATGATGAGGACCCCAACCATCTAGTGTTCTGAACAATTAAATCCCTAAAAGGAACCTCAGATTTGGACTAGAATATATACATCTCGTGAATTACAGATATTCAAAAAAGCTAAAATCTCTGTTTAGGGAGCAGTAGCAGAAGCACAATTACTTAGTAAAAAGAAGATTTTTATAATCCATAGACATCGAAATTATATATTTGAATCACACCGTTACAGATGTTGATGTAACATACACATCTCACCCTTAGACTGAAATTATGAAATAAAGTTAGTAGTGGATACATTAATTCGAGTATAGATGGATTACATCTTAAGCCATCTGAGTTCTCAGACAAGAGAAAAATTAGGTTAGATTAGACATAGTGTGTTCCACGAAGCAATTAGAGCTAAAGCCGCGGCATTGTTGGTGAAGTCAATAGAAGCCCGCCCTACCACACCTGCCACACACACACACGCATGCACACAACAAATAAAAACAATAACAACAAGACAGTCAGAACAGAAATAAAACAAATCGTATAAAAATGATCATACACCTTAAACCTATATTAAAAAGTTATATTCTAAAATTATTTATTTAAAATCAAAACCACCCTAAACTGGAAATTTAAAACGCTAAAACCGTATTTACAGAAAATTTGAAAATTCTAAAAGATTATAACTACACAATCAACCATTAACCAACCCTAAAACAAATTAATCTAACTAACTACACTAGTGCCAATTATCGCAGTTAAGAACTACTGAACTTTTAATATATGATATAATATTATATGTATATATAATTATAATATATATATATATAAATAAATTATACTATTAATATATAAATATAATATATTATATATAAAATATTATATTATATATAGATATATAATATATATATATAAATATATATATAATATATATATATATTATTATATATATATAATATATAATAATATATACTATATATATATATAATATATTTAATATATATAATAAACGTTTACACTGTTCTTAGAAGATACAGTATGCCACCTTCTAAGTTCACTTTAGCGGTAAAAATCTTCCTTATACGCGCTATAGGCGCAGACATTGCTTGACCCATTTGCTACATTGATTAGTGCCCATAAGGCGGCATACGGAAACTCCCGTTGCAGAACGGCCCACTTATATATAATATATATAATATATATATAAATATATACATATTATTAATATATATATTATATATATATATATATATATATATATATATATTATATATTATATTATATAATATTATATTATATAATATTTAAAATTAAATATAATATATATATAATAAAATATTATATAATTACAATATATATTAATATCTTCCTCTAGGACTATAATATAATAATATAATATATATATAATAATAATATATATATATATAGATAATATATATATATATAATATATAATATATATATATATGACATTATAGATATGACTCCGTATTATCCGGGGAAATTTCGATAAGAAAAACAACGAATTTTGGGCCTTTTCTTTATTGCTGCAATTTCTAATCTATATTAGCGTTATTGCATTCTAATTTTAAGAAACTTAACAAAGATTATAGTAATCCTGTCTGACAACGCATTGCATCTTCCAAATCAACAATTTGCATGAATCAACATTTTTTTTTATAGAATTTGCCTTATTGTTAATTCCAATTTACTTTAAAATAACAAGTTCTCGTAATGAAATAAAGCAAAATAATGAAAAGAAATTTAAAGCTAGATTAGCTTCACATCACATGAAAATAAATAAATATATATATTATAATATATTATATATAATATAATAATATATATATATAATTATATATATATAATATATTTAATATTATATATATATATATATATATATTAAATAATATATTATATAAATATATATATATATTAAATACATATATATCTAATCTACTTTATTTATATAATATATTAATAGTATATTAATACAATTTATTAATGTATTTTTATATTGACAATATATATATACTAATATAATTATATATAAAATATTATTATTATTATATATAAATATTATTATATATATATAAAATGTGATAATTGGATTTAGTTAGAGCAAAACTTCATCAATCCAATATCTCAAAAAAACTACAATAGCCACAAGAAAAAGGAATACATTGCTGATGTGGCCATTTTAGGGCAAAAAGTAAAAAAAAAAAAAAAAAAAAAAAAAAAAAAAAAAAAAAAAAAAATATCTCAAAATACAATAGCTACAGCGAAAAAAAACATTTTGAATCTGCGTAAAATTTAGTAGGCAAATGGTAAAAAAAAATAAAAAAATTAAAAATATTATGCTAATATTATGAGTAAATCATAGAGAGCCTTCATTTAAGAACCTTTTATGGTACCTTAAAATAAATAACTTTCTATTAAATTGTTATTTTTCTTCATTACTAAAGAATATCCCAAGGATATACCGCACCGGGCAGGAGTCGGGGGGTCTCTCCCTTCCGGAACTAAGGAGACTAATCCCCCTCGGGAGGGGTCTCCGAACCGCTTGGTATTGGTTGGGGTTCCTCCCGCCCTCCCCTACGGGTAGGAGAACGATCCCCCCCCGGGTTCCCCCGTCGGGCTCAGCCCCCGTACATTCCGGGTACTTTACAAATATATAAATTATATTAAACCTGCTCCTAAAAAAAAAAACAGCCATATTTATTATATTTTTTTTTTTTAAATTTTCCAATCTAAAATCTTACAAATTCCCAAATAAGTATCCTCTTTCGCTGTACATTGTAGTTTTTGAGATATCGATTTTTTTTTTTTCTTTACAGTCCGCTAATAAAATTCCAGATCTCCACAAGTATCTTTCTATACTATTGAGTTTTGAGAATATATCGATATAGTTTCGCATCTAACAAAATATCACCCTTAACAACCAAAAAATTTCACAATCTTGTCGTAATAAACTATTGTATATAATGTAGCTTCCACACCTTTAAGGAATAATTAAAAATTTTATTTAAATTATTTCAAATCTCACTTAACTAAACTTATAATAAATTAATTAATTTACTCACTAACATATTAGTGAATAATTTATTTCACTTTCCATTTAAATAAACTTATATTAGTAATTTATTTCACTTCCATTATTTCCCAAAACGATTATTATAAAATGATTAGGAAAAAAAAGTTTCCAATTCTTTAACACTATCCATTCGTTCATTGTGTCGATTTAATTATATTTAAAAACAAAATCGGGCTTTAGCTAAGATGCTGATAATTCAACATGAGCCAAATTATCTATTATTATATTATATATATTATTATTATATTATATTACTTTTATTATTATATATATTATTATTCATATTATTATTATTATTATATTATTATTATTATTTAATAGGAATTAATTTTTTTCAAATTCTTTCATTCATTATTATTTTCGTATTATTTATAAATTATTGGATATTTACTTATCAAAAAGAACTCCCCCCCCGGACCGCAGCTTGCACGGGCACCCCCTTCGACGGGGAATCGATATAGAGGGGGCGGGGCCACGAAGCCCACCACCGATTCAACAAAAAATATCAATAACTCCAATATCGATGTCATCTTCAAAGGTGTTTCACAGACTTTAGCTATACCATCATTCAAAATTTAACTGAAATAATTACCTAAGCACGCCTAAGCTACTCATTTTATAAGACTATAGGTGTGAAGCACAAAAAAAAATATAATGTCAAATTCTTTTTTATTTTTGTTAATATTAATTAAAATTACATTTGAAAATCCAGTATTTCCTAATGTATTTAACCTCAAATCATTGAAATTACCGTTACATTTTTGATTGATTTCAGTTCTGCGAGTTCATACATCTTATAAATAGCCATATATTATATATATATATATTAAATATATATATAATATATAATATATATATAAATATATATATTTAATATATATATATATATATATATATATATATAATATATTATATAATATATTATAATATATATATTTATATAATATATATATATATAATATATATATAATATATATATATATAAATATCTAAAACCAAAGAACTATAATGGGAAGGTAAAAATACTGCCTTCTCGGGATTCCCCAAATAAATAAAGGAAAGCTCTGCCCCACCTTACATTCCCCCAAATCCCAAAAAAGTTTGGTCTCAAGAAGACAGTTTTAAAGCAACCGAAACCCCTTCAAGGCACTCACTAGGGTTCCCAGAATGTTCTATTCCCTCGTTCTTAACAATTAGATGTTAAATTGCTATCAATCGCATTATTTTATATAAGTCATTAAAACAAAAACAATAAGATGGAAGTAAAGACATTACGTCCTTCTCCCGGGATTGAATCACTGAGTGCGAATGGAGGACAATATACCCCATGCATTTACACTGAGCCTATCCCCTCAACCCAAAAAAAGTTGGTTCAAGAAGGGCAATTTAATGCAACATTAAGACAGGTAACAACATAGCCCTTGATGCAAAACCTATCGCACTCAAGACTTAGCTCCTTTGATTCACCAACGATTTAATTTGCACCAGCAACCTTCCTTAAAATGCAGCAACTCTTCCCCTACATACCACGCTGCATCATTCTTCCCTTTTTATCCAAGCAACCCTGCTTATTGACCAATGGACTATGATATAAGAAAGATCAGAGTCGATTGCTCCTCAGGACCCCCCCCCCCTTATTATTGCTTTGATATTGGATTGCTTGCATTCAAAATTAAAGGAATAATGAAGAGAGAGTCGTCGACAAAGGAGTGGATAGGTGAGGTTATTAATGAAAAGTTAATAAAGTTGATAATAAGACAGAACCCAGAACAACACCATTATTAATTGATTTAAAGGGTGTGAACTTTGGTTGTCTCTCAACAATGGCTGCAACAGAACGACCGAAATGGGATTCACAAAGAAGGATAGATCCCAAAAGAGGCGAATAATTGCAAACATAACAAAGTTTTATCCAAGGAAACTTTTTACTAGAAAATGGTGAACACGACATCAAAAAAATTTCACGTACAGCTCGCTGCAGGCGTTAGGACAGGTTAGGATAGGTTTGGTTATGTTAGGTTAAGTTAGGTTAAAAGTTAATAATGAATGAGTCAAATTAGATTTTACTCTCCATCAGCGGGATTTGAACACTGGACTCCGCGTCTCTGAGTTAACAATAACCGGGCGCTCTATTTACTAGGCCATCCACGTTTTGTTGGATTCATCAGAGAAACTCTAAATAACCAGATTTTCTTTTAAGAATGTCGATCATTTGGTACTAGCTTCGCTTTTAGGTTAGAATTCCGAAAGATTTCGTCGTGCCCAGAGTTACAGCAAAAGAATCACAGAAATGCCAAAGATCAGAGGAACAAGAGTCAGATAAGGAGAAAGATCACAAGTAGCGCGACCCTTACAGAAGTACTTGTAACTTTCAAAAGGTCAAGAAGGAATGGATCAAACCCCCATAATAGATTCCGGTAGCTCAGAGGTAGAGCACTCGAACAACTAAGTGAGAGACCCAGGTTCGTTACTGGTTGGTCGTGTGAGTGTGAGCTATTCTCTTCTTGGCTCCGTCTTACTCAGACTTAAAAATTGAACACAATCCCTCATAGATTAGGGCTCTGCTCGTGAGCGGTGATGTTATTAAACTTTCAAAAATATATCATACAAATCATTGAAAATATATAGTTAATGCGTGTTGTTGTTCTATTCTTTTTATATTTGTTTCAATGGGTTCTCGATTTGAGTAGTGAATGTATGGTCAAATGAAAAATAAAAAGAAATTTGCATGCTTTACTTTAATGAATGTTGATGATGGCTGTTGTTGGGCAATATATATCAAATTTTGCTCAGTAACATCTTTATTTAAATTACACGTACTAAGAAATGATATGGTATTAGTTGGGAAAATTATTTACCAAATGAAGGATTAGTATCTTTATTGATAGTTATAAAAATCTACATGTTTACTGTAGAGTTGCATTTATCATAGAGGAAATAAATTATAGTTTCTGCAGAAATTTTGTTAAACCTGAATTGAGCCAAATTTCGGCCCGACCAGAATTCACAGTTGTGCATCACCAATATATAATATTAGTTATATATTAATATACTTTTAGTATATATCTATATATATATATGTATTATATATATATATATATATATATATAGTATATACAATAGATATATAAGTATATATATATATATACTATATATATATATATATATATAATATATTATATTATATATTAATAATATAATATATTATACTATATTATGATATATGACCTTTCTAGTTTTACAGACTCCATCAGTTTGAAGTTTTTGTTTTTTGTTGTTTTTTTTAAATATATTTCTAGTATATGATCCTAACTTATCAATTTAAGTGTAACGACATTGCATCAAAAATAATAGACCTTTCCGTTTTACGACTCCGTCGGTGTATTAAATTCTTTTTTTTAAATATATTGCCTAGTATATGATACTAACAAATGAATTTAAGTGGTAACGGACATGCTCAAAAAGTTCGAAATATTTTAAATAAACTTTTTAAAAAAAGAATTTTTGAGTAATATTTTGTTTTTATTTTTTGGATGTGCTTTTCAAACTAAAGGAATACCCAAGGGTAAACCGCAAAGATGGCAGGAGTCGTGTCTCTCGGCACTTCTGGGGAACGGACAGCTGGTAGGACTATACCCCCCTCCGGGTTGAGGTCGCGGCGGCGGAACGGGCAGGGATGTGGTGTCCTCACCCCGCTCCCCATCGGTATGGAAAAACCCGTCTCCCACTTCGTCCCCCGTCGCTTTCGAGCCCCTAAATATATTATATATATATATATATATATATATAAATAATATTAGTATACTATATATTATACTAATATATATATAATACTGATGAACATTTTGTTATTATGTCAATCTGAGGAACTGATTCCCAAAATATGTAATTTGGTTTTCTCTAAGTGTCGTACTTTTCGAGCATATTTAAATGTTTTAAAAAAAAATACTTAACATTGTAATGATTTGAAAAAAATATTTAACAAGATTGAGTTCGTTTAAGAAGCTTTAACACGTTACCCACTTGAAATGTCCACTTGTTAGTTTCATATAGTAGCAATTATATTTAATAAAAAAAAAAAAAAAAAAAAAAAAAAAAAAAAAAAAAAAAAAAAAAAAAAAAAAAAAAACTGACGGAGTCGTTAAAACAGAATAGGACCTACTATATATATATATGATAGATTATATGTTTTATTACATTTTTATTCATATCTGCGGTATCTAGGTAATATATATATTATATATATATATATACTATATATATATATTTATATATAGTATATAAATATATAGCATTATTTCTATACTATAGTATACTATATATATATATATATATATAGTATATTATATATATATGTGTGTGGTGTATGTGTGTGTGTGTGTGTGTGTGTATGCGTGTGTGTGTGTGAAGTCCTGTGGTGAACAAAAATTTTTCAAATACTTTCGAAAACCATTAACTTATTTATTTATATAGATCTTGCTACACTTTAAAATAAAAATAAAATCTTGTTACTTAAATTGTGTAAAAAATATAGAGGGTATGCATTTGTTATATTATATAAATCACCTACTAACATTCATTTTTATACAGATCTTGCCAGTTATTGATATAATCTCTAGATCTTTATATTTTAATATTTCTATATATATATATATAGTATATATATATAGTATATAAGTATATATATATACTATATATATCATATATATAATATATATATATATATATATATACATATATATATATATATATATATATATATATATATATATACTATATATAATATATATATATATATGTGTGCTGTAGGGCGACAAAGCCTCACAGCAAGAGGGTCGTGGGTTCGATTTCTCGTCCGGATCCTAGGTAGAAATTACCTAAAGTAGCTCCCCTACTAGAAAAGGGCACTGGCAGTGAGGTGTGATACACTTTTTATAATATATATATACTAGTTATATATAGTATATCTAACTGCCTATCCATACTTATATATATCTTCATGATATATATATATATTTATATATAGTTATAATATGATGGTGTTGGCTTTAAACTGATTTATGTAATGTGAATCAAAAGCTATGTATATCGATAGTGAAGCCTGTGCAAGTTTAAATGGGATGGAAAGTGAATGGTTTAATATTACTAGTGGAATAAAGCAGGGATGTGTTATGTCTCCATGTCTATTTAATTTGGATATGAATGGGGTGATGAAACAATTAGAGTTAGGGGAGGAAGTTGGACTGATGCTGAATGGAAGAGTGTGAAAGGTGCCCTGCTAATTGTAGGCTGATTATTTGGTTTTTCGTGGCGAATTTGAAGAAAGTTTAAGAAAATTGGTAGAGGGGTTTGGCAGTGTGTATAAAAGGAGGGTTTTGAAAGAGTAACATATACATGAAGAGTCAAATATCACGGCTAGCGTGTGAGGCAGCATCCTCGTTGATGAAATCATGATTGTGTAGATGAGGTGTGAGAAAGCATGGTCAAGTGAAGATTTAAATAGTTTATGATAATGTTGGATGAAAAGAGCGGATGATTGCAAAAATGTAGTTAGGTGAAAGTTTGAAATCGGCAGAATGAATGACTGGTGCAATTAAATCCTTGGTGGCATGTAAAACGGATGATAAGTGCTTGAGTGCACTCTAGGGTTTTACATGAGGGTATGTTGTTACCGATGCTAATGTATAGTAGTGAAACTATTGTGTGCAATAAAGGTATTAGCAACCCTTAATTTAGATAAATCTATAAAATTATAAAAGGGGAAAAAGTTAAAAGAAAATTAAACTAGTTTACATTTTGACGCGCTAAAAGGGAATAAATAAAAAGATGTATCAAACAACAAGTTTGAGAAACATCTTTCTTCGGTTCTCCAATTGAAGGTAGAGATATATTAGCCGTATAGGAAATAGAATGAGCTATTTTTTCCTTTAGGCTCAGGCTTGCGTCTTACTCAAGCACGTTGAATATTGACGTACATCCCCCCTCCTTGAATAGCCTCCTGCCCCGTGAGCGGCGGGTGCATATGCATATTATATATATATATATATATATATATATGCTATATACATTATATATATATATATTATGATATATATATTATAATATATATATATATTATATATATATATAGAGTAATATATTATCTATATATATAATATATATATATTATATATATATATAATAACTATATATATAGATATATATATATTATATATATAATATATATATATATAATATAGATAATATAATATATATATATATATATTATAATATATTATATATACTATAATATATATATATATATATATATATATATATATATATATATATGAATATAATTTAAATTATATATATAATATATATAGATAGAGAGGCCTTATACGGATAATATATATATATATATTGAATTCTTAGGTATACTACTATATATATATATATAGTATATAATTATATATATATTATTATAATATTATCTTGTAATATAATATATATAATATATATGACACTATATATATATATATATAAGATAGTAATATAATCATATAATAAAGTATATATATATATATATAATATATTACTATATATAATATATTATATATCATATATATTTATATATAATATATATTATATATATATATATATATAATATATATATAATCATATTATATTTTATATAATAGTATATTATACGTATAATATCTTATATATCAATATATAAGTATAGTGTACTAATATAATATATAAATATACTATTATATATATACTATATACTATATATTATAATATATCATATATATCCATATATATATATAATATACTATTAATATATTATATATATAGATATATATAATATATATATACTATACTATATTTATGATTATATATTTTCAAGCAATACCTATATAATATATATATATATAATACATATATATATATATATAATATACTACTATATAGGCTATATATTAGAATATAATCATATATATATATTATATATAATATATATATATTATATATAATATATAATCGTAAATAAACTATTAAGATAGTTTGGCCATATGAAAGAATGGATGAAAGTCGCGTTGGTTAAACGGATGTATAGTGTTGTTTTCCGCTGAGAATAGACCGGCTAAGAGACCAAAGAGAAGGTGGATTGAGAAAGTAAAGGAATTTCTGAAGGAAAGGAATGTAAGTTTGGCAGAGGCGAGAAGAAAGGTGCATAATAGAAGTGAATTGAAGGGTTTGTGAAGTGGTATGACTTGGCCTGGCCCAAGATGGGAACCCTAACACTAAATGAAGATTTATACCCTAATGAGAGGTCCGTCAATCCTGTAAAGGCCCTAGGGTTGATTTCTCTTTAAATCCCACAGCTCTTACATGAAGAGGTAATGACGAGGATGGTTTGGGGGTCTTTCCTCTAGACATGTGTCATGCTCTTCTACTTAGCTATCCTATCTTTGTGCATTTAAGGCTCCCTACCCCACTTCTAGCGGGAAGTGAAAGGGAAAGTAATATATAATATATATATATATATATACTACGTATATATATATATATAGTTATATATATAATTATACTATATATTATCATTATATATAGTAATATATATATAAGTATATATAAGTAATTTTATATTATTATAATATATATGAATGAATTTTGATATCTCGAATATCCCATATATATTTCATTTATGTATAAAAATATATATATATATAAGTATATATAGTACTATATATATAATATATATCATATATATAATATTATATATAATATAAATGTATATACATTCTAACTATATATACAGTATTATCTTATAGTTATATCAGAGCTGCGGAGGCATCGGAACCGTAAGGTTTTGGGTGGAGCTGGAGCCCAAAAATTTTTTGAAGGGGCGGAGTGCGGTAGCCGAAATCTCATGCGAGGGTTTGGCAGCGAATCCGCGAGCCAAAATTTTTTTAGGCGGCGCCCCTAAGAGTCCGGACAGCCGTGCATCCTGAAGCCGGCAGCTCGGAAGCCAGAGCCGGAGCCGCTAAAATAAATGACGCTGCTCCGGAGTGCGAGTTTGTCAGTACAAAATTGAAGATAATTATTTGAATTTTATTATACAAGTTTAATATATATAAATTACGTATATATAAATGATAAATAATATATTATAAGTATATATTAATATATACTATATAGCGTATATATATATATATAGTGATAAACTAATATATATTATTATATTATATTATATATAATTTATAATATAGTTAATAGTGGTAAATAATAATAATAACATAAATATAGTAATAGTTTGATATAAGTATATATATATATATATTTAATTTTTAATATAATATATTCTAATATATATATATAATGTCTAGTAGATAAATGAATTTATAATATATTAGATATATATATAGTATATAGTATATTTTTTGTGGTATATGTAGGTGGTTATATATATATAGTTTTATAGAGTAGATTTCGTAATATTCGTAATATATATATAATTATATTATACTAAATAATATTATATAGTATTATATTATAAGTATATATATAGTACTATAATATATATAATTATACAGTATAATATATATTTTATATATTTTCTTTCTTTCGTTTTACCTACCTCTTCTTCCCGAAGACTGGCTAAGTAAGGTGCGCTATCAAGCATTCGGTAAACACCGAAAAGCATAGATGAGAATATTGACCTAATGTCCGAAAATAGGAGATAAGCCCTCAGACCTTATCCGACCCCTCTAAATTGCTACCCGATTAATTAGTGGAAAACTTCACAGACAGAAAATCACCACTAGAGCTACTCATGCCGGACCGCGACGGACACCTCACTATTGGATAAAATCGGTCAATGTAAGGAGATTACATACACCCTAGCTCCCAGGTGCGAGCCACAACCAGCCCCTACCAAGAAACCCGCACAATCTCTCATTTCTTGGGACGTATAGATCACGATTCTCAAAAACTTCATCATTTCTCTCCAATTCCAGGACATTTTAACAGTCGATTCCCGACTCATCCACTTTCTCTTTCGATCTCCCCTCAGCCGTCGGAATTATCCGCAACCTGACACTGAACGACCACGTAACAGTCGCATACCCAAAGCCGACTATCATTCATCCTTCCACATGACCAAAACCAATCTCAACATACTTTCATTATATTTCTCTCCATTTCACCCGTTCTTACACACCAGCACAACTCTCATATAGCATAAAGCTTCATAACCTCATTTTATTAATTCTTTTCTCACACACCTAGCGATGCTCTAGGATTTGTCCATGCTGAACCACATTGAACTAGATCCTACATAGCTTCTTATTCCAGGAGCATATTGGTCTCACATACCATACAAGTAACACAGGTTATAACAATCATTTTACACTCATAGTAAGACCCTATATAGCGCAACTAATCAGAGATCTTAGTCTCCTTTGACATTCACCAACTAATTAATGCGACTCAACAAGCCTTTCCTGACCACTTATCATCAACCTTTTCCTACTACACTCTGGCATGCCATCCGTATCCGCTTCTTCGCATCCAGACCACATACTGCACAAATCATTAAACTCAGCACACTTTGCTTCCAAGAACTGCTCACCATCTAATCATAACTACCACACTCAGGACAGGCCTCCATCTCTCACAACCATTAACCTATACTCATTAGTCTACGACTTGCCAAAAGCCCCTTCCTTTTACATTTAATACCCTGCAAACAAGATCTCTCTACCAATCCTCTTCACAACTCTACTTTCAGATTCGCCCACACATGAACCAAAATCATCCGCGCATTATTATATATGGTTAGGAGCACCCTCCACTCATCTCCATTCTCCATCATCTTAACACCATGTTCCTGCCATTCTGGCCACCTCCGTGAATTCTTTCACAACCACCACTCCATATACAAATGTAATAACCAAGGAGACATAACACAACCCTGTTTTTCACTCGGCTATAAATCCTAAACCAATCACCATTGACACCATTATATTCTTACACACTACTTCAACTTATCGTTCAGTACATATCTTTTGAATTCCATCCAGGAACCGCCTATATCACCAAACACGCGATATATTCACTTAAACCCTGCCATAAAGGGCTTTCCCTATAACTCCTAATCATACGACCAATGTTGCAAACTCCATAAAATCTTAAACTATAATTATATTCTTCTTACTCCTCATCATTTCTCATGTACTTTGATTTAATGTAAAGATTTGATTTCTAACATCATCCTCTACCACTCCTACACGCACCCTTGTTCCTTCACAAAACTAGTCACTTCAGCTCACCTCGACGCAACTCTTTCGAGCCAACAAATAAAAGCATATACCTCCCACAACTACATATCAAAAAATCTAGCTATTCCCCTATAATTGTCTACAAGTTCCCTTTTCTCCGACGTTTACCCTGATATACCAAGGGTAACATTTACCGCTCTACCTCCAATCCCTTGTGAAACGTATCACCACTCCATAAACGCTTTATTAACACAACTTCCAATCACAATCAATCACCATCTCGCACTATATATATATATATCATTTCACCTAGTAATTTCATCTATACCTGCAGACTTTGACCAGTCTTCGTAACTTCTCCTCACTCCTACCCATTACCAATCCATCCTTACTAAAATCCTCTACTCCCCAAAATACCTTATCTCCTTCTTGCTACACATCAACCCACACACGATTCACTAACACTATCATCTACTTTAATATTAAGTGCAGATTTTCGAAGTTTCTAATCCACTACTCCTCTCACAGATCGCATCCAATTCATCAGCTTACAAAAAGCACCATCCCTAATTCATTATTCTAAGCAGATTCCCCTTAAAATTCTCATTCTAAGCCTTTCGCCGCTTCACATTCCCACGAAAGAGCTTCCGTGATCTCCCTTGTATAAGTCCTCATTCTATCCTCCTTAGCCAAACTGTTTCATTTTACCCTCTGTTTTTCTCCTCACGTCATGCACCTTTAGTATTTCTTTTATTCCTCCCTTAATATCATAATTCAAGCATCTTTTCTTTTGATAACTTCATCATTCGTGCATTTGAGTTACATCAATCACGCTTCTTTTTTACCTTTTAACCGCTTGCATCACCTTCTCATTCCACCATTCACTTGATGTTAACATTCTTACCTTCCTACTTTAGCACATACCACACACTCCTGTGCCCTACTTAAGCAATGCTCTCTTCATTATGCCGCCCAAGGATTTGTTGCGAAGATCAACTTGTTCACATTACAAGCCGAATTACAACGAGCGCTCTATAACATACTAACCTTATTGTCTTGCTACACTAACTTCCTTCACTCTATAATATTACCTACTCCCGTTCGTATCACTATCCTCTCCATCACAAGCCCCCAGCTAACTCCGGTAATTTTACCATGTAAGAACAACATAATGCATCGAATCCCTCTGTTGGAAAAAGCCACTCATGACCTTCAGTCCCGTCCTTAAACAGATATCTTTCAACATCTCCTTCATTCGACCACACACACAATAATTCAATCAATACTTTTGATCACTTCGTATTTACCATCTTTTCTACCTACACCAACTCTAGCTTACTTATGGAATACTGCTGTGTTTAAAGAAAGTATTTACTTACACACATACACTCTCTCTTCACAGAAATCAATCAACTTCCTACCATTTCTCTATTATATCTCCGCTCACCCCAAAAGTCAACCTGTGGAATAACCATCCCTTATGTATACCACCTATAACCAACCAATTCAGGTCCCCATACACATCAATCTGAAGTCTCGGACTACTCCACCCCATCCAGAAATCATATCAGATGTATCCCATAAGCAGAATCGTACTCTCTTCAACGTTTCCCTGCAGGATGGTTACCATGAGCGTCTACAACCACATTTCGTGCATACCTTGACCTTTCAAACCTTACAATTTAGAACCGTATGAGAATATCGTAGACTCACACGCAAAAAGTCTGACCATAGCTTTGTGACCACAGGGTCACTCATGCAATTAATATTGCAACCTCCTTCTCGTCTCCTCTTCTTCATTCTTCTTCCACCTTCCTCCTTCCTCACATAGTTCATCGACACACCACTCAATTCCACCGTTTTCCTTCTCATCTTGTTTCAGTGCACATGCGATTGCCAACATCAAATGATAGCCCGTTTCTTAAATACATTACTTTATCCACCTCTCTCCTCTTCCCCTCAACATTTATTCACACTTCATGAACAATTCCATGTACCCATTAACGAAATTACAGTACAATTTCGCCTGTAAAATTTAGAAGACGTCGTTTTACGGCTATGATCACAGACCATTTTCTCCGAGGGAACACTGCATAGGAATCAGCGATTACCTAGCAAGAGATAGAGTAGTAGTGGCAGACCAACCCACAAATTTTACTCTACGCCGCACCTAAATAGTCGGAACTTCTACTGACACCACAGGACATACGATAAGTGAGGCATTCCTATTCCCCCCACCAAGGTATCATGAGAATAGGTAGACGATGTCTGTAAGTTTATCAGATAAAGTGGGTGATGATACTTTAAATCAATGTAATAATAATAATATGTGTGATAAATATAGGAATGATAGTAATATAGTATTAGCACGGAGAGAGGTAGTGAATGTGTGAAAATATAAATGCAAAAGAGAAAGAACGGCACCATTAAAATATATAGCGGAGCTTAATTTCATCGCTTCAATATGTATATATTATAAGGTATAATAATATTATATATAGATATTATATAGCGTATACTGATAAAATGTTATAGTATTATATTTATATATATTATAATCTATATATATATACATAAGTATAATCATAATAGTGGAATATATATATATATGTGAATACATATATATATGTGATATAATAATATATTATATAATTATATATGTTATTATATATGATCTCGAAATTAATATTATATAGATAATTTATATATAGATATTATACATAATATATATACTAGATAGTATAATAATATATGTATGAACTAAGAAATAGGGTAGATATTACTAACAGTAATAATATATATATAATTATATATATATAACTACTCTAGTTATGATTAATATTCAGTATATTAATATATATATATAATATATGGTATATATTATAAGGTATTATTAATATTATAATGAAATAAAATATTAAAATAAGACGAAACAGAAGCTTGATATCTTTAGATTAGGACGTTTCGGGTTTATCAAACCCATCATCAGCTAAAACATAAAGTACAAGATTACAAATAATATTATGAAAGTTAAAAATAAAATAAATAAATAATAATAATAATGAATATGATCAATAATAATAATAAGTAATAATAATAATAATAATAATAAATAATATATAATAATAATAATTAATAATTAATAATAATAATTAATGAATAATAAATAATAATTAATAAATACATAATCAATAATAAATAATAAATTAATAAATTAATAATTAATAATTAATAATAATAGACAAGATAATAATAAAAATCAATAATAATAATAATTTAATAATAATAATATAATACAGTAATAATAATAATGAATGAATAATAGATAATAATAAATTAAATTAATATGAACATATATAATAAGTACATTAAACTAATAAACACAATTTAACAATTTATTTAATTAAATAATATACCAATAATTAAATAATAATATAACAATGGCGGAATAGATATATATATATATCTATCAAATATATAAATCAAGAAATAAATATAGGATATTCACAAGTAACTCTCTAAGGAGTGTTTATCTATATTTTTAGATTAATACATAAAAATAAGCTGAATTTGTATAATAGATGAGAAAGGCAACTTCAGGGAGACGATTTATTCGTCCATGAGCCAAATAATAGTAATGAGATAATAATCACCAATAATCAATAAGTATATTCAGTATAGCATAATAATAATGAATCAATAATAATGGTAATAATATAGTTAATTAAATAAATAATAATAAGTGAATGAGAGTTATAATATATAATATAAAATCAATAATAATATATTATAATAATAAATAATAGAAATAGATAATAATGAATAATAATAACTAATTAATATTAATAATGAATAAATAATAATAAATAATAATAATAATAAGTAATGAGATTAATAATTGTAATAAAATACAAAATAATTGAATAATAAATAATATTATTAAAACATTAATATATAAATAATTAATAATTAAATAAGTAATAATAATATATACATACATAATAATAGATAATAATAATAATAAGTGAACAAATAGATAAAAATGAATAATAATTAATTACATAATGAATAATTAATTAATAAGTAATAAATAATAAGTAATAATTAAAATAATAATAATAATAATAATAATCAAATGAGAAAATAATAATGAATAATATTAAAAATAATAGAAACAATAATAAATATAAAATAATACATAATAATAATAATAATAAGAATAATAATAATTTGAACATAATAAACCAAATACTCCAAAAAAGATATTTTAATTTCAAACTTATAATAATCTCTATTAATAATAATAATAATAATAATAATAATGAATATATAATAATAATATATAATAATAAATAATAATAGATAAATAAATAGACTAATAATAATAATAATGAATAATAATAATAATAATATAATAATAATAATAATAATTAATAGTAATAATAATAAACTGGAGTAAATAAGTTATAATAATAAATAAAACAATATAATAGAGATAGTAATGCTGATAATGTATTATCATATATACTAATCTTAATAATGCTATAGCACATTAAAAGTCCCCTAGACAGAAAATCTCAGCATTTCAAAGGAAAGTTATAACAGTATAGTGAATAATAATACAAATAAAATAAATAATGAGATAATAATTAATAATAATGCAAATTATTAATAATAATAATAATAATCCATATAATAATACATTAAATAATAATTAATGTAATAATAATAATATAAATAATTATATAATAGATAATAATCAATAATAATAATAATAATAATAATAATTAATAAATAATAAAATAATATTAATGAATAAAAATAATAACGATAAATATAAAATAAAATTAAATTAATAATATAGAGAAGGCTAAAAGGATTATGGTAATATAAATAAGTATTATAATCAACATATCAGAAACATTCAAATATATCCTTAAGCATAATTATAAATAATGAATTATAATAAACAAAATATTTATTTATTAAAAAAATACCTAATTATTAGGTCATTTACCATAAATGAATAATAATTGTAATTATATAATTGAATAAATAATAATTTAATGTTAATATATACATAAATAATTAATAATTTTATAATAATTAGTTATATAATATGCATTTTGCAGGTAATGTACAATAGTAATTAAAATTAATAATAAATATAGAATCAATATAATTATAATAATCAAATTATAATAGTATATATGTATTCCATACATCAAATCTAAGCTAGCAGTCATAATGTACTCCTTGTATAAAATTTAAAGAAACAACTGCAGAGAACAATTAAATGATTAATAATAGCATATAGTGAAGAATCATTACCCTTCATGTCGTTTAGAAATTAAGGACTTTAAGTAGTTTGTAGGAATGCGTCCACGTAGATATATTAAGATAATAAGAAGATTTTCTGATATAGTTCTTAGCGAAACTAAACCAATGATGAGTGCGATTTCGCGTTGAACTATTACTTGGGGAGATTATTCCATCAATTCTATTAACCTCATTATTATGAGAATAGCCTCTAACCGAGCATTTGTCGTTAAGTGAATTTCGCTTTATGGTCATCAAGGTAAGCGGAATTGGTGCACGTGAGATTGTTTGTTCTTAACCGTTTGAATTCTAGAAAATTATGCTGTTGCCAGATGCAAATCCAGAATATCGCGGAACGCACCATTATTCTGAAAGTATGTTAAACTTTTCGTTCTTAGTAGTGTCTGGAAATTTTTTTTTTTTGTGAAGAAAAACTGAAATACCCAATTTATATATATATATGAATTAGTGGCTAGCTGCCAAAATTGTAGCATTGTCATCAGCTTAGTTTTCATTTTAGCAAACGATTTTATCTTAAAAGGTTTAAATTTCTCGTTTTTAAGCTGTTAAAACTTTTTATTTCGCTTATTTAAATGGTGAATTTGTAAAGCTTGGTTTTTATAATTGAAATGTTGAATACCATTTCAAGTATGGTGGGTAAAACAAAAATCAAACTATCTGCTATACAGAATGAGCTTAGTTATTTTTTGATGCTTACCCTATTTAAAGAAAAAAGTTTCCTCCAATTTAGATAAATATCTCCTTATCTGGGGTGTGCTAAAGCCTCTTGTTTATCTTCAGGTCTAGGTATGAGTCTAGAACACTTACATTAATCAGTATTTAAAATATGGAAAAAAGATTAGTTTTTTAAAAATTATTTTTGTATTTCCCTTTTTTTTTTTTGAAATTCCAGAAGGGGGGGGTGGGCCCACCCCCCCCCCCCCCCAAAACTTGGGGGAACCCAATTTTTATTTTAAGTTTTATATTTATTAATGTATTTGTTTATATGCCAGTTGTGGCAGAACCAGAAACATAGTTCTAGCTCCAGAGATATGTATTTTTGGTCTGCACCTTTTTTCCCATTGGCTCAAATGTTGCAAGAGAGAGTAGGGCTGGGCTTTTGCCTGCTCGTCAAAAAAATCCAAAAGTCATAAACAATGGACCGTTTAACGCATGGGCAAAATTCCAGTTACATTTAGGGTGCATTTAAACTAGCTCATCTCGGTGTATTTATTTATTTATTTATTTAATTAAAAAATTTATTTTTATTATTTAAAGCTCACAACTTAAAATCATAAATTATATGTAAAATGCATTAGCTTGAATAATAAAGGGGGAAATAAACACTAAATATATGATATATACTATATATATATATATATATATATATATATAATATATATATATAGTATATATATATATTATAATATATTAGTATCTCTACTTAAAAGTAATAGACTAAAATATTAACGGTACATCAATATACATTATACAATGTATATTTTTTTACACTGGGAAGAGGTTAAAATTAACTTCATAATTGAATATTAAGATTTCTGTATTTGCACAAGTAAATTTTGAAATAATTGCGCGATAATATTTTGTTATATGAGCAAGACTTTTCAATTTCTCTATGACAGAAGGTTGACAGAATTTCTTTAGAGGACCAGCTGTTGAGATACTAAAAGTTTGCCTGTTCTATGACTTTTTATGTAGCTCTCATACATTGAACTGCAGCTTTCCTTTTTACTCTTACAGAAGCATCATTGTTCTTATCTTTCATGTTTGCTGTTTACTGGTGGAAACTGTTTCTGGCAGATTTTTCATTTGAAATTTCGGTAATTTTTTATTAGTAAATATGATATCCGAATGTGTCGGTGTTATAATTCTTTTTGAATTTGATTTTTTTAAGTTTACCAGAAACGCTGTAGCTATTTATTTTTTATTTTTTGTACTTTCCCTATGCTGTAAAAGTATGGTTTAGTAAATTTTTTCTTTTATAGTATAATATCTCTGATTCCCAGTGTGGAAGTATGTTTTTTATTTTATATTGTCTGCTGATTAGTGCGAAAATAGTAATTCGATATGAGTATTCATCATAGTACGTATATATTCATTCAAATTAGATTCACTTTTCTGTATTTTGAAAAGTCAAATATAACTTATCCTGATCAGGTTCACAAGGAGACCAATCAGGATCATCTGAATGATCTACACCATCATGAAATAAATGAGAAGAATACTTTACATCATGGCCGGAACCTCATATCCTTTCAGCAATATCTCCGGTGTTATTGCACGAAATGGATATGTTGGATCCCCTCAGGGTTCTCCATACTGACTTAGAATGCTATGCGCCTTCCGCTTTATTTATAATTCATATTGCTTCCCACACTAAAAAGATATTTATTTCCTATAGCCACTATAGAAAATATTGTTCACTTGTTTGACTAAAGATTCAACTAAAACCTCCTAGAAAAGCCAGCTTTACCAGGGGTCTAGTTGTAAATGTATTTTTCTAATTGGAATGATTAGGAGAGTTTAAAAATTTCTTTAAACATCTACATCATCAAGAAAGTCTTAAATAATTTGCACTGAGCTTATGATACTATTGCCCTGATCACTAACTATAAGTTGTTGGAATCCAAAGTTCAAACGCATGAAATTGAAAAGCAGAAATAAAAGCACTTTTATTATCTACATTTTTACATAAAATAAGGTTTAAGCTCTGGGTATATATAAATGATATTATTAAATAAACCTTTTTCTACTACATTATTATGGATGTTAAAAGGGTCCAATGTGGTCAATCTAAATAATTTCTCTAAAGGAATTTGAGATGGATTTTATTCTATAATCTTTCTGTAATGGTTCTTGATTTCACTTACCTTTACACGCCCTCGTAACCACAAGGGGTGGCTGTGATCTGTGCATGATTTTTGGGTTGTTATATTGGTAACTCCCGAGGCTAGTTCGCCTACGGTGTTTCCTTTTTTTTTTTTTGCCACTATCTGTTTTGTTGGAATTTTTTCCCTCTTCTGTATTTCCTGCTGAATTTAATCCCTCACTTTAACGCCTGCGCCTGTGTTTCATCTGCCTTAATTTTACGTTAGTAGGTTTAAACTTTTTTATGTTGTACAACACCTCCTCCGTTGGAATATGGCTATCTCTTCTTGAATGGTTTTGGACAACTGCTAACTACTATTATAATATATTATATATATAATATTATATTATATATATATATAATATATATATATAAATGTATATATATATATATATATATTAATATATTATATATACTATATATTATATATATATATATATATTAGGGATAAAAGTATCAGTATCTGCAAAAATTTTGGTATCAGTATCGGGTTTGAAAATTTTTTGAGTACTTGTATCAATATCGATATCGGACTAAAATTTCGGTATCAGTGCAATACTAATATATATATATACAGAAATATATTAAAAACTCCACAATAGATAGCAAAAGACCAGTCTTATAAATTAAATAAACGAAATTCTAAAAAATATTTAAAGGCATATATATACCTATTATCATACATGGATGGTGTCATTTTGAAAATTGATAGACTGATATAGAGATGTATGGATAATCGATATTAAATATTTCAATATATAATTAACAACAAACTATTAATATACAGTAGAATAGTAAAATTACGGGCAATTTCAAGTTGAGAGGTACAGTGGATGGAGACACTGTAAACAAATGTTTATCTTCCATGTATTCAAGTGATTGGCTCAAGAAAATTTATTTATTTCAATATATTAAAATGTTAAAAAGATATCGATATATCATGATCATAAATGTATCATCAATCTGAGGCCTAACTTCATGTACGGTATGAGGTATAGAAATTACTTTTTATTGTAAAATATTTGGTTTTTTGTTATTTTGTCTTAATGATGTCAATAGAGTAGAAATAAGAAGTGTTCCACCAGAATTAGGAAATTACTGAAATATTTAGCACATTTATTCTTGAAGACTTTGAATTGGATTTTAATGCAAATTTTTAAGGAAATATTTTTTATTCTGTTTACAGTGTGTTAATTGTTAAAAAATTGAGATATATTTCTGTTAAAATAAATAAAATATGGATATCAAATCTGAAATTGAAGTTAAAGAGGAAGATTTAGATCCAGAAAATTACTCTTATCAACAAAGCTTCAGTTTGGTTAATTATTATTATTAGGTATATATATTAGTATATATATATATAATATATATATACGCCAACTACTCTATAGAGGCTATAGTATATATATATATATATATATATTATATTATACTATATAGATATATATATATATATATGGTCTCCTACGTTATTTAATTGTATATGGATGGGGTTATTGAAAGAATTCGAGGTTGGGATGGCAGGAAATGTGTTAGAATGGTGGAGAACTCGGAGATGAGTGGAGGGCTTTGCCACCATATACGCGGATAATTTGGTTGTGTTTCATTCTGAGAAGAGTTTGAGAGGGATGTAGAGAGATTTGGCAGGGTATGTAAAAAAGGAGGGGTTTGAAAGTAAACGTAGATAAAGAGTAAGGTTATGGTTTGGGTGAGGAAACAGGCGCCTCAGTGTGAAGTTATGTTAGATTGTGTGAAGCTGCAGCTGAAGAAAGTGTCTGAGTTTAAATATTTTAGATTGGTATGTGTTGGATGAGAAGGGAAACGGATGATGCAGAGTATATGGAAAGTTGTGAATGGCAGGAAAGGTTGCTGGTGCAATTAAATCGTTGGGATCAGTCAAGGGACTATAGTCTTGACGTGGCGCTAGCGAGTCCCTTACATGAGGGGTATGTTGTTACCTGTTGTTATGTATGGTAGTGATACTATCTACTAAGAAGTATTATATCTAAAGGTTCCAATGTGTTCAGATTTTTATCATCGTTAGGGGCATGTTGGGTGAGAAAAATATAATAAAATGAGGATATATATATTTAGAGAGATGTGTGGTGTGAAGAAAGGTAAATGAGAGAATAATTTATGTTGAAGATGGTTTGGTCATGTGGAAAGGCTGGATGAAGGAAAGTCGGTTGGTTAAGCGGATTATAGTGGAGAGTGTGTTGCGGAAACGACCGGCTGGGAGACCAAAGAGGAAGTGGATTGAGTCGGTGAACAATGTCTGAAGGAGAGAAAATGTGATTTGGCAGAGGCGAGAATAAAGGCTCATGAAGGAGAGGAATGGCGGGGTTTTGTATGGGGCAGTGTGACCCACCTGGCCAGGGATGAACCCTTACATTGACGAGTTACCCATAGTGAGGGGTCCATCGCGGTCCCATGATGCTCTAGGGTGGATTTTCTGTCTGTGACAAGCTTTCACTAATTAATGGTACAGAGGGGGCCGGTAAGGCTGCGGCTTTCTTTTTCGACGTCTCTGTTCATGTTCTCCTACTGTCTTATTTCTTCCAGATTGCTTCTAGGCGCACCTTTACCCCCCAATTCTTGGCAAAGAAGGAAGATTGAGAAAGACAAGAAAGATATTATATTATATATATATAATAGTTAATATATAAAGTATATAATATTAAATATTAATATAATATATAATATATATATATATATATATATATATATGAGAAATTTCCATTCCCACATGTATATTAAAGAGAGAGCAGGGCATGCAAGGGCATATATTTCCCAAATAGTTGTATGGGATCGATGCTTTCACCTTTCCTAAATATATATACATGGAAAAAACCCATGGCATCAGGATGCCACATAATGCCCGCCAAAATAACTTAAAAACTGTTAAATATTGAGCCCAGCCAATGGGATAGGCCAAAATTTGAATGTAAGGTGCTAAAGGTGTCTCCAACGTCCAGCATCAGGGACTCTGCTTCAATACAGTGCCAAGGGCAGACGTATAGAACCTCGTCTGTCCATATATTCAAACTTCTTGAATTAATTATTATAATTCTTATTGTGAAATCATTTTGTTATATCAAATATTATCTAATTGCCCAAGTAAACAAAGGGATTTTGTTAAATTTAGACTTCATACAAGCTGATTCCTTTAGTGCCAATACTTAGTCAGATAACTGGCAGATTTGCTGATATATAAGATAGGGCTTTATTAACTGTGTTTATAAAACTTAAATATACTGTGCCATTATTACATTACATGCTAATTCATTATTGTTGACATACTATAAATTTTTGTTTCTTCATGTAAGTGTTGTTGTGGAGTTGTAGCTGCGCATCCTGTTGTAATTCTGAGTGCCATGTTTTGGGTGGTTTGAAGTTTTCTCATGTTTCCCTTGGTTAATAATAGGTGCCACATAGGTGATGCGTAATTTAGTGTTAGATGGATGTATTGTTTGTAGATGGTAATGGATATCTGATTATTATTATTAATGTCAGTGCCAGCTATGGTTTTTAGTATGTTTAGTTTCCAATTTGCTGATGTTGTTATGTTTTCAATGTGTTTTGTTGAAGGTTAGATGTGTGTCCAGTGTTACTTCAAGAATTTGGGTGTTTTGTTTAGTGGAATGGCTGTTATTTTTGAAGATTTGGGAGTTAGTAGTACTAATTTATATTTTCTGTCTGTGACGAGCTTTCACTAATTAATGGTACAGAGGGGGCGGTAAGGCTGGCTTTCTTTTCGACGTTATGTTCTCTTCTCTACTGCTTTTTCTTTTCCGATGCTTTTCTAGGCGCAACCTTACCCCCCAATCTTGGGCTTGAACGTTAAGCATAAACCACGGCATACACATACCCGGCCTATCGGAAACAACAGAACACACAAAAAACAAAGGCATACTGAGCGCTCTCCAAGCCCCTTCCACACCAGAGAAAAACAATACTTTCGTCAATTATTAACCATAATAGCACCCCTCGCTTGTGAACACTAGCCATTCATATTCTGATATTTCAAATATCAATAACTGAATACTTCCACCAATAGTACAAAAGCGCGACTGGTAAACATTTAGGAAATAACAGTACAGGCAGGAGATTTTATACGAAAAAAACAACAAATATTTGCAATTAGCCCAGCGGCCAAAAGAAACTACACAAAAACATAGCAGCGACCAAAAAAAAAATACCGTATAAAAAACAGATAAATATAAGGAGAAAGAACATTGAAAACAAAAATACATATAAAACAAAATACACCACACAGTATAGCATTCTTATAAAACCATCTTGGGATTATATAAACCCAATAGAGAAAGATCCTATTATAATCTGGCAGAATGCCAACACAGATCAACATGGACATTCGGCTTCTACGGCATAGGCCTTCTTGACAATTTGTATCTTTCATATTGTAACGTGGTACGCAGCATCGAATGGGCAGAAAAAATCCAACAGAACATGTCAAAAAGCCAATAAATTCTTAACAGAGAGAGACATCAATCCGATTCAGCAAGGTTATAACAATTATCCAAACACCGCTATATAGAATAAGTATAACTCCTCTTCCACCTCTCAATCTACAAGGGAAACCTATACCATAAACATCAGTACCAATTTATCCCGAAATTTGAAACGATTCAGCAGCATCGAGACTGTGAAAATATATAAGAATTCTAATAGATAATAATAACAACGGATAATTAAAAAGAAATATAGAAGAAATAAAAATAAAGATAAATAATAATAAAAAGGAAATAAATATTTCAATCTTAAAACCGAAAAAAAATTATTAAACGAAATAATCCAATCCTAAAACCGTAAAATATAAAATAAATAAAAAATAATTAAATAAACTAAAAAAGAATTACATAATTAAAACGGGAATATTAAAAAAATATATATATCAAAGTCTTAAAGCATAGAAATAGAAAAGAATTTTAAATAGAAATATTCGAAAAAAATAAATAAATAAAATAAATAGGAATAATATAATAAAAAAAGAGAGTATATTAAAAGGAAATACCCCCAAAAAATAAATATAATAAAATAAAAAAGAATAATATAATAAAAAAAGAGAATATATGAAAAGAAAATACCCCCAAAAATAAATATAACAAAATAAAAAATAATAATATAATGAAAAAGAGAATATATTAGAAAGAAAATACCCCAAAAAAATAAATGTAATAAAATAAATAAGAAAAATAAAATTAAGAAGAGAATATATTAGAAAGAAAACACCCCCCCAAAAAAAATATATTATAAATAAGAATAATATAAAAAAAGAGAATATATTAAAAAGAAAATATCCCCCCCAAAAAAGTAATATAATAGAATAAATAAGAATATCTTAAAAAGAAAATACCTCCAAACAAAAATATAACAAAATAATTAAGAATAACAATAAAAAAAAGAGAATATCTTGAAAAGAAAATACATCCCCCCCAAATATTAAATGTAATAAAAAATAAGAATAATATAATAAAAAAGAGAATATATTGGAAAGAAAATATCCCACCCAAAAAAATAAATATAATAAAATAAATAAGAATATCTTAAAAGAAAATACCCCCAAACAAAAATATAATAAAATAAATAAGAATAACATAATAAAAAAAGAGAATATCTTGAAAAGAAAATACTCCCAAAAACTAAATATATTAAATAAATAAGAATAATACAATAAAAAAAGAGAATATGTTAGAAGAATATACCTCTCCCAAAAAAATTAATAAAATAAATAAGAATAATACAATAAAAAAAAGAGAATTTATTAGAAAGAAAATACTCCCCCCCCCAAAAAAAATATAATAAAATAAATAAGAATAATATAATAAAAAAGAGAATATATTAACCAAAAAAAAATACCCCAATCTTAAAAGTGTAAAAATAGAAAAGAATAATAAAACGAAATAACCGAATCCTAAAATGGGACTAAAATTCTTATTTCATTAAAGAGGTTCCTATTCTGGCTACTCAGCTCGGAAATTATAGATTTTAATCGAGAATGGGAAAAGGACCGCCGACGACGAATAGAAAATCGTCGAACTGAAAAACTCCGATCGGAAAATATCCAAATTACTTAATGGATGATAAGATTTGAAAAGCGAATAAATAGATCTTATTTCTAATTAATTCACTCATCTACTGATATAGATTATCGGCGGCCTTTTAAGGAGATGTTATTTATTATTTCAGAAACACTCAAACTGTTGAATAAGTAATAGGTTATTAATTCTCTCTCTGTCTCTCTGTCTCTCTGTCTCTGTCTCTCTCTCTCTCTCTCTCTCTCGTCCTCTCTCTTCTCTCTCATCTATTCTTCTAGTCTATGCGTATCTATCTATCTATTATCATATCTATCTAATCTATCTAATCTATCTATCGAATGCCTTTTCCTGAACTATACTCTATCTTTCAAAATATGTTTTATTATAGTAATATATATATACTATAATATATATACATATATATAGCTTACGATATATATAATATACATATACTAAATATATATATATATAATAATATATATAATATTATATTTATATAATATATATATATAATATATATATATATATAGTATATAGTATATTATAGTATTATATTTTTTTACTATATACTTATATAATATTATATATATATACTATCATACTTATATATATATACATATAACATATATTATATAATATATAGGCTATATATATATGTAGTATATATATACTATATATTATATATTATTAGATTAAATATATATATATATATATATAGTATATATATATATATAATATTAAATATATATTATATATAATTGATTTTATAAAAAAATCCAAACTGCTTGAATAAGTAATAGGTTATTACAATCTTTCTTTCTTTCTTCTTTCTCTCTTTCTTTCTTCTCTTTACTCCTCTCTCTCTTTCTATCTATCTGTCTATCTATCTAATCTATCCATATCTATCATATCTATCTATCTATCTTATCTTATCTATCTATCGTATCTATCTATCTACTATCTATATATTATATACTTATCTATCTATCTAACTCTATCTTATCGATCTATCTATCTATCCTACTACTATCCTATTCTATCTATCCTATCTTATCTATCTAACTATCTATCTATCATCTATCTATCTTATATTATCTATATATATTATTATATTATTATATAATGATTATATATATCTATTATATACTATATATATATTATATAATATATATATATAGTATATATTATATATATATAATATAATATATATATATATACGGTATATATATATAATATATATATAGTATATATAATATATATACTTATATTATAGAGATATTATATATTTTAATATAGTATATATATATAACAATATATATATAGTATTATTATATATTATATATAATATAATATATATAGTATATAGAGTTATATAGTTATATATAGTATATATATATTATATAATATATATATTATATACTATATATTAAATATATATAATATATATAGTGTATAATATATATATATTATATATATATAGTATCATATATTATAATAAAATAATATATAACTACTATATATATATATTATATATATACTATATATATAATATATATTATAAAATATACATTCAGTATATATATTATATATCATATATATATACTATATATATAAGTATATATATATATATATCTATCATATATATAGTATATATATATTATTATATATAATATATATATAATATTAATACTGATATATATATATATATATATATATATATATCATTATATATGTATACTATAATATATATATATATGATATAGTATTATAACATATATATATATATATATATATTAGTTAATATACTATATAATATATAATATATATATATATAAAATTAATTTTAATTTAATTAATGAATATTTTTAAACTTTTATTGTGCCTTTTTATGAAATATGTAATATATATATATATATATATATATATATAATATATATATATTATTATATATAGATATAATATATATCATATATATATATATAGATATATATATAATTTTTGTAAAAGGATCAAATTTGTCCTACTCGGTAATAGGTTATTAATCTTATCTCTCTCTCTGTCTCTGTCCCTCTCTCGCTCTCTCTGTCTCTCTCTGCTCTCTCTTTCTCTCTCCTCTCTCTCTCTTATATATACATCTATATATAGATAGTATATATCATATATATTAATAATAATGATATAATACTAATATATAATATACTATATACTATAATTATTAATATATATATATATATTAAAATATTATATATATATAGTATAATATATTATACATATATATATGATTTCCTTAACTGCTTATGATCATGCAATATTTTGATATTTTCTTTTCAACCAAGATCCTTCCATGAATATGGACAATGTCAGACTAATTCCATACTTCTCCCAGACTAATCCCAGCCGCATCCGAGACTAATCCCAGACAAACTCCGGACTAATCTCAGAAAAATCCCACACTAACACTAAACAAATCCCAGACTAATAGTAAACAAATTCCAGAGAAATCCAAGAAAAATCCCAAAAAGATACAGACAAATCCAATACTTATCCCAGACACATCCGAGACTAATCCTAGACAAACTCCGGACTCATCTCAGAAAAATCCCACACTAACCCTAAACAAATCCCAGACTATTCGTAAACAAATTCTAGAGAAATCCAAGAAAAATCCCAGAAAAATACAGACAAATCCAATACTTATTAACATATTACTGGAGAGCATAATATATATGAAAGAGGAATTTCTTAAGAAATTTGTGTAAATAGAAGAGAAAGAGTATTTCAGAATTTGCTGTTAAAGTATAAGGATGAATGAGCATTGAGGTCATGTCTTGGATCAAAGAGCGGGAGAAACAAATAATAATTAGACTGTGTTGATGGATGAGTGTCAGAAGATATCCTCGAAGATGGAAGATAGATAGTTCAAAAGCCTTATTCTAAACCTTAAATATGTGACGCGTAATCCATACAAGGGCTAGTTGAAACAACTGTATACTATTAAAAATTATATGCGTTTTAACATGTTTATTTTGTCGATTATCAAAAATGTGTTATTAAAACTTAAAAATAACACATACTCTATATTGTAATATTAAAATAGAAATGATGAGTTTATTTTGGTTATTTCATGAGTAAATAACATATTCATTTTGATAAAATAAATAAAAGCTTAAAATTATATATATATATATATATAGTATATATATATTAAATTAAGTATATAATAATATATATATATATATATATATATATTATATATAATATATATATATATATATACTATAATATATATATATATATATACCGTATTA